>VZRS01003303.1:282383-340732 GCA_013398055.1 Ifrita kowaldi | reverse complement strand
CCTCAGTAGTGTTAACATTTGAGCCAAGATTGTTGTCAGTTTGAACAAGTGGCTCCTGCACAGGTCATTGTATGTACTTGTGACTTGCTGTAATTTCTGGGCCCAACTTGAGCAAGTCATTTAAGCATGTGCCTGACTAAAACTACATTAAGGAGCCTGATTGCCTGCAGAAGGCAGAGTCAGTCTTTCAAGAACACCTCTGCACCTTGAACACTAAAGCTAATTGCAGGATGTGAAAGCCTAGAAGAAAAGGGGCTAATGTGTATGTCTCAAACACTGATAGCCACATAGCTATCCTTGGAGCCAACCAAGGACTGTGGGTAGCAACAGCTAATTACCAACAATGGCTGGAGAAAGGAGCCATAAGGAAGTAGGGCAGTACAGTTCTGGGACAAGTGTCCTTGTTCTGGCTCCTGGAGCTAAGCACAACAGAGCACAGCAGAGGTGCAGGAATGAGGCCAATGAGCAGGCATGGAATATAAGGGGGGATCAAGAGCATCCAAGATCCCTGAAGCCCCCCAACCCATTTCCAGAAAGGTCTACAAGACTGGGCTGCACATGACAACTCATTTGCATAGAGAATGAGAAATTTAGCTCCAGTCCGCAGAAACTTCACCACAAAAAGGACTACAAAGCCTGGACGTACCTGCGTTCCAGGAGCCTGCACACCCCATCAGCTGGATTGATGCTGGAGCCAGTACAGGTGATACCTCCCTCTTCCTTTCTTCTTTTCATTCTCTCTCCTCCTCTTTAATCCATCTCTCTCTCTCAGTCCCTCTCCTTTTATCCTAGCCCTTTATCCAAAACCCACTGCCTCGTGCTTATCTAGGAGGTCCGGGATTAACATACACATTTCCATGCCAAATGTGTAATTTACTGATAAAACTTTGTAAGCATTTGCAGGCCCTCTTACTTTTGTCATTCCTTTCAGCCGTGAGGACCTATGATTCTTGGGTGCTCCCTTCCATGGAAGGGTGGGGTGCCACACAGGACTAATGCTGGACCCATTAAAATGGAAGCACACAACAAATCAAGATCCATGTGATCTAGATCTAGCTAGGCATAAATATTTACACTGCTCTTTGAATGGACGCTTGCCTTGGAATTAAATATTCATAGTTAACCAGCCATGCTTAGTCATTTTATTTTAATATTAAACTGCGCTATGCAGGCTGGTGACTCCAGTGAATATTAACTAAGGACCAAGATTTAAGAAAAAAATACTGTAGTGTTATTACAGAGAAGCAATAAACAACAATTTTCATAAATTTTCTGAACACAGTGAACACTCGAAGAATACTGGAGTGCGGTTTTCCTGCTTTGATTAATTTTAGTATATTATTTACTTGGAGTTACTTTAAAATGCTGATACTGGGATGGGGTAGGAGAGGCAGGAGGGGAGCGATACTAAAAATAATAATGAAAGAGGTGTGTGAGTGTACGTACTTGCATGCGTACACAGATGTGTGCACGGGTAGTTATGCTAAATATCCATGAGAATTAATCTAAAATACTGTGAGGGGAAGAGATTTGCATGCACAGCAAGCTGGAGTCTGGATTAATACCTTTGGATTTTGGAAGCCAAAAATATAAACCAAACATGTGTCAGTCTAGTTTGGGTGGCCACCCAAAATTAGATGTATTATATAGGTGTCCTACCAGAGAAACCAAGGTAAGCCTGGAGAAGAGCATTTATTTATTCACCCAACACATGAATGGACCATGAGGGGATAGTTTGTGTGGGAGCATTGTGCTGCCACTGATTAATTAGGAACTAATCTTCCTCATTTTAAAAAGAGCACGCATACACACCCCAAGCAGGGTATTTGTGGATTATTTTGCTGGTCCTTGAATTAACAGGCCACTGCATAATTCCGGATATGGAGATAGAGATAAAACAAGGCATCAGCCTTAGCAGCCTGGATTTTTGGTACAATTCCAGCTTGTTTTTAGATTCCCTAACTAGTCCTGGCAGACCTGGAGCAATAAAATTGCAGTGCCGGAGGCCCTTCAGCATGGAGATGGCGTTTGTGTGCATGGCACCAAGTATTTGCCATTCACAGTTTAACTCTTGACAAGCCTTTGCTCATTGTCGCAATGACAGGGGCCAAACTAAAACCCAGGACTCAAGCTGTTCACATCAAGATCCAGCTGTTTTCAGTTTGCCTCATTGCTTTTAGCCTGGAAGAAGTACCGCTCTGAATCTAGATTAAGAATAGCTGCCTTCCTGTTTTAAAGCTATTTAAGGAATTTCTAGCATACACAAAGTCTGTATATATAAATATTAAAAAGGGAGGAAAAAAATCCTGAAATTTAATGCATGTTTTAGGAAAACAGTAGATCTACAGTAATGTGTAGTTGGATCTAATATACTCTATACTGCTCCCAGAAGAAAGTCTATGTTCCTCTTAGAAATGGGATTGCACACTAAGTAACTCTGACAGTTCCAGGTCAAATGTAACCTACAATAGTATTTTGAAACTTACTAAGCAAATGAAGACCCTTCTCCACTTTCTACAGTACAGTCATTCTGAATCAGAAACAAAAATTTGTTCATCTACTAAATCAGTCATTCCCCACTGACTCCACAAGCCCTTTCCCAACCCAAATTCTCATATAGGATTCAGGAAGATAGAATGCCTTGTTGCCAACATTTAGGTTCCCCTGCAGTCCACTGTTCTCAGAACTCTGAAACAGATGGTGATTCACACCACAAAGCACATGCCTTCTGTACGTAAGAATTGAACACAGAGTACATAAAGACCAGAAACTGAAAAATCAATCTGATGNTCCTCTCCTCTGCTCTCCTTTTGGAAGGTGGTTTTGTCCGCATCAACATGATACTTCAGTTTAATTCAAGTTAATTGGGTATGCACAAGGGGCTGGCACGTGGAGCTTGAGAAGTTCAGAAGTTCAGAAGTTACTCACCTTCCACCACCACAGTTGCAGGTTTTGAATAGGCTGTGCCCAAACTGTTCTTGGCTACACAACGATACTGTCCTGCATCTTCTCTCTGAACATTGTGTATCCTTAAACTCCCAGAATCGAGGACAGCAATGCGAGCAGTCTCCTGCCAGAGGAAGGAGCAATTGAGGTGAGGACTCTATATGCAGGCTGCACACAAACAGCACCAAAAATCTGTTTGCAAAGATTGGGCTTGCATGCATGAACACTATACCTGTTGTCCTACCACTGAAGGATTTGAGGCCAGCTCTTCCTGCTCAGCATTGTCCTGACATACTCACCCATCCCTATTTTTGCAGATCAGTGAATTATATCTTCAACAGAGCTCTTACTTAAGAGTACACTCACAAGTGCTTTCATCAGTATTTGGCCATACTAAGTAGTAATAATCATATATCATATAAAATATAAATACACAGGGAACATTTGGTTTGTATGTGGAATTATTGCAGATGAAGATATTTATGAGATGAGCTCTGATTTTCCAAATGTTTCCCTTCTAGCTACTAGAATTTACAAATACTGTAACTAATGCTAATATTTAACGCAGTACCTTTACAAATAATTAGCATTACTAAAAAAGCATTCTCTACTCACCTTTACAACTGTTTCTCCTTTGACCCACGAAACAGAAGGTTTTGGATTCCCCATTGTAGTGCATGGAAGAACAGCCTTTAACCCTTCTATTATTTCCACATTTATAGGTGGACGGGTTATTTTGGGTCCTAAAATTTTAAAAGCCAAAAATCAAAGTTGAAAAGAAGCTAAGACATAATAAGAAAAACTCAGAAATAACATCAAAAATTCTGCTGCTTTTTCTGTGTGTTGCTGGAAGAGAGAGCAGTGTTTCTTTGTCATGGACTGCCTTGGTAAGAAAGAACTTTCTCCAGCACAGCATTCAGTTTCAGTTTATGGATGCAAAAGCAGCTAACTTACATGGGTTATTTATTTTCCCGAGTGGAGTTTGACGGTCATTTGAATTAGGGCCTGGGCTAAAATCCAAATTCAGATAAGAGTATTTCCAGTACCGAAGAATGTTAGCATTCCAGGTTCTGACACTCTTCACTGAGTAAACACTGTCTTGTCTGAAAGCTCAGATCTGGATTGAATTGATTTTGAAACAGTACCCAGGCTTACCTCAAGCTCAACAAGAAGGATATGTAAACTCAGTTAATGTCCCTAATTGAAGGATTTATAACTATGCTTGTGAAAAGGACAGTGGAGCATTAAAGAAAAAGCAGTCAAACTCCCTTGAAGTTAATAAAGGATAAATTTAAATTCATTTTGCTGATAAAGGAACATGGCCTATCTTACTCTGGGCTGAGAGTACAAAAGATCATCATCTCCGTATTTTGGGACACCTGACATTTTGAGTGCCTTGCATGATAATGGACCAGCAGGAAAAACAAGCTTCAGAGAGCATCACCTGGCCACCACCTGCAAGTGACTGGGATGCTGCAGAGCTCCAGAATCACCAGACCAGAAGGGTCATCTCATTAGCACAAACAAATCCTTTCCTACAACCAGATGCTTTAGCCAGAATATATCTCTGCTAACCTTTAAAGTGTTTGTGTAAGTAACTCCAGCCATGTGAGTCCAGCTTTACTGAGTTTGGCACATACATAGCTCTGTTCATAGGCAAGAACAAGCCTTTTGCCTTCCATGTGGGATGATGAGATTCACAACACCGTGCTGCAGACCATTCAACACTGCTATTGAGAGCATCTGAACATAATTGAGTTGATTTTTCCATCCTCAGGTAGAAACCTGATTAGTGAAATCTTACATTTAAAATTCGCCAGGGATCTATGCAGTATTGCCACAGGGGTTTAATCTGCCAAAATGTGCCTCTTTTACAGAGTTTTGCACAAAGGGCATTCTTCAAAGCATCAGGTTTTGTCCTCTGATCCTAGAACAATTGTGTGTTATTCAAAGTGGATTACCACAACTGCATTAAGTTATGATCTCTCATGCCATGTCTCTGCCTCAGAGGACTGCACCCAGCTTCACAAGAACATGGGTCTGCGCTGAACGTGGATCCCCAGGCGCCATGCATGGGAGTCTGCTCAGGCTTTTGATTAAACTCTCACACGGCATCAGGAAGAAATTGCATTCCCACTTACGCATTTTCACCTGGAGAGCCCCACAGCTCTGCGCAGCTGCTCCAACCCCGTTGTCTGCTGTGCAGCAGTACACCCCATCATCACTGTCCTCCACGCTCAGGATGGTCAGGAGCTGCCCGTTCCTCTGGATGCTGTACCGTGTGTCGAACAGCCTGCAGGGCACAGCACAGATTGTCAGGGACAACCAGCGATGGAGAGAGGGAATTGTGTTTGGATATGCAGGCTGCTGATGGCACTACAAATGGCAATAAGCTTTACCTTTGATTTTCAACCTGCAAGCAGAAGGGAAGGGGCTGAAAATGTTGAGTTCAGCCTTAAGATTCAGGTTCTCACTAGACCATGCAGCTCCTGACTGCCACTAGTGTAATGGCAATTTTTCCTCCATCCAGACATTGGTAAAGTAAGTAGGTATCATGTTTGGGGTTTTGACTGGCTCAGGACAGGCATGAGCACAAACAGTCTTTTCCAGCTAGGTTCTGTTTAAGCTATAATTGCTCAATGCAAGCGAAAGACTGCTTGTATGGGAAATAGAGCTGGCTGAAGCTTTCCTTCTTCAGAAAAAAAAAACAAACAAAAAAGGAGGTTCTTTTTAATTAAACCGATAAAGTTATGGAAAGATTTTTACAGTTGTGAAAAAAGACACCAACCAAAAACCATACACTTTTGTGTCTACATCCTGGAGTGGTTTTGTCTATTTGTTTTGAAAAAAAACAAAACAAAACAACAAACTAGCGAAGAAATGTGCTTAAGCCATCTGAAAGTTAGAGGAGTCAAGCATAGCTATAGTTTAATGACAGCAGGCTTTAACCTGGAGATTTCAGAGAAGCGAAGAGAGCCCTGAAGGTGGAGCAACAAAAATATGGGGTATTGCAACAAATGTGTAGCAAAGACCAATTTTACATGTGAGCATGATGAGAGAAGTGTGGCATGTGAGTAGGGGGGATGTGTGTATTCAGGCGTGGGAGCCAAGGAAAGCAGAAAAGAAGATGGCGAGAAATCAGAGGGCTGAACTAATGATTTTCATTGCAAAACTGCAAAAGTATAAGAAATATAAATAAATAGTATAAATAAACACTATAAATAGTAAATTTCTTCGTGTTTTATTTTCACACCTTTGTTGATGCTTTTAGGAAGCACTTTCATGCAATTGGACTTTGATTCTGATGAGCAGTGGCAAAAGGGTTCTGATCTGAGGATTGTGCCCCAAGCGAACTGACTGCTATATGTGTCATGTTTTGTCTTTTACTGTTAAAAATTGTACAGTAGTCACTGACTAATCTGAATGTACCATTTATGATGTTACAGGCATCTATTTCCTTTCAACAGCATTTCACCATGCAGTGTTACATCTCCCTCCAATTCTTCAACACGGGAAGAAAGAATGCGATGAAGCCATCCATAGTGTAAAAGATATGCTGACTCTGTTCCCTTCTTTCCCTAAGGAAGGCTCTTTGTGGGCAGCCCTGTACTGGAAGATGGGACAGGAAACCATTTCACTCGGCACAGGGCACCTGCTGGTTTACTTGCACAAGTTTTGATGTCAAAAGGAAAGGCACACCCAGAAGACTGGTGCTGGCTGTAGTCTTTGCCCAGGCTCTATTCCCACTGAAGCTGAGAGTTGACATACTGTTTTGTTTTGAAGGTTAACCTTCCTGTCTGTCCAGGATGCTGGGACCATGGCAAGAGAAGAAAATTTTGGAAATTAAACAACTGATATTAATTGCTTGCAATAACTAGGCCCTTTGAAGTTTGATACACACACACACAGAGTCACAAAAGTACATTTATATGGGGATTTTTTCAGAAAAAAAGTCATCTCATCTGATGCTTTTCCATTGTGCAAATACATTCATCTGAGTTTTTAGAAAGTAACAGAAATATATTCAGCTTATCTATTCCTCTGTCTTTGGTCTGAGCTTTTTTATCCATCAGTACTGAATATTAATGCTACACAGACTTGTGAAACAGTTGCTGTTATTGATGCTGCTTCAGAAGTCCCAGTAAAGGAATGAAGCACCTGAGCTCTAAGACCTTACCAGCACAGGTGTTTTTATCTTTATTTTCCATTTTGGTCAAAGTACTGTGTCTCAGACGAGTGGGAGAGTGGGAGGGCTTTAAGAAAGACGTGTTGGGCTTCTGGAAGAGGGGATTGAGGTGATATTATCTTAGAACACATAGAGAGTCATCATTTTAAAGACGTGGGGAGAGAAAGACCCAGTCCTGCATGGATGGCCTTCTCTCCCTGCTTTGATTTTCAGTCATGGTGTCACTGATGGGGAAGGAATTATGAGAAAGGTGACCTGATTTGGAAATAACATCCATAGAAGTTCAGACCTGCATGCTGGAACAGAGCCAGGGTCAGAAGATTAGGGCCAAATTTTGCTGAGATTGCAGACAATGAAAAAAAAAATATTTCTGAAGTCTTATATTAGTATTAGCAACTTTCTGCTTTGTCCTACTCTAAAGCAGTTTTCCAAGCAGTGAGACCTCCTTCTGCTGCTGACTTATTTGGAGCCTCCTATGCCAGTGGTTCGAAGGCTCTTTGGATGTTTGACCACAAAACAGAGAACCGTGCTTCAGGTGACCATCTGCCCAACACGGACATCTCCTGTGGAGAACAGGTGTTGACCATGTTATGCAAAGTTTGTGCTGCATTTTCCCTCACAGAGGGAGTCACTTGCAGCCAGTTAGAATGAGAAACCAATATGAAGCCACGTGGCAGATGTTATGTGATTTCAGAGCTAGAAGATCAAATATCGTTTACTTCGTAGAAACATGTCTACAGCAAAAGAGCAAAAGCAATGGTAGCAACCTCCATAACACATTCCCACGCTTCCAGAAGGCTGCCTTCTTTGTTGACATCTTGATGCCTGGTGGTTAATGTCTGACAGTGCATAACAATAAGAAGACAATTTCCAGATCCAGAACTAGAAGCAAACAAGAAAGGCACAGCACAACCCCTTCCATGCAAAGTTTCCAAGCACATTGAGACAGACAACAAGTCCTGCTAAGCTCCTTTTAAATATTATGCAGCATCCTCCTCCTTCATAAATGCATGAACTGAGGAACAGAGCAGATTGAATTGTCTGAACCTGGAGAGAAAACTACTTGCATAGCTTGCAGAGGAAACCAACTCTCTGAGAGCTCAAGTGTGTGAAGGTGCAAGAGCTGTCCCCAAGTGCTCTTATCACTCCCTCAGAAACACAGAATCCTATACAATTACAGCACTCATACTCTCTCCTGCCACAGATCTGTTTTTTATATTTCCAGGTATCTCCTTTATCATGAAAGAAAACACTGCCGGCTTTGGCAGAAGAGGCGGGTGAGGGCTGGGACTGCTCCCTACCTGATGGGATTGCTGTTGCGTGTCCATGTAATCTCCGGCTCAGGATATGAATCCACTACACAGACAAACTTGGCAACGTCTTCTACAAGCGCATCCACGGTTTCCAGAGGAGTGCTGATCAAGGGAGCTGTGTGAAGAAGAGAAAATGCAAAAGCCTTCTGGTGCCTCCTGGAGAGAGCTACATAGCCTGCCAGACACCTTCGGTGGAGGGAGCCATGTCCCTGCAGGGTCACTCAATGGCATTTTCCCTTGAGGTGTCTCCATAATGCGCAAAACAGAGCAAACCAAGCTCCAACAGACTGAGTGCATCCTATCTGTCTGACCCACCTCTTTCTCGAGACTCACAGCAATAGGTGAGCACACTGCAAGGACGCAGGTGAGGCTGTCCCATTGCTATGAGGGTGGCATTGCATAGGCAGGAAGTGCAAGGGGCAGCACACAAATTGAGGCCAAGCTGACCTGCCCCTGGAGTGGGAAAAGTGCCTCCTCATTAATGCATGAGATTTGGGCTTCTTTGTCATTATTACAGGATTTATTCACTCAACTATTTATCTTCAAAAAAAAAACCAAAAACAAAAACAAAAAACCAAAGCCTATTATATAAAAATACCAAACCCCTCATTTAGCACTACGTTTTTCTGAGCCAGGCTCACAAAGACAATTCAGGTCGTTCAGATTTGTTCATAACTAGGGCATATTCTCTTTCTCTCACAGTTTCTAATGAAGTAGCACAAGGGTTAGAAGTTGAATGGCTACATCTAATGCTCATTATCACAGACCTGTTGTCATACATTACTTGAATGTATCTTTAGAAACATTTGCCATTGCTCTGGTGAAAGACTTGAATCACAGCTGGAAGGGATCAAAGCATAAGCCTAGCCACTTGCTTTCCCTGCTCATGGTATTCATTGCAGCCGCTGCCTCCAAAAACACTTGAATTACTTGATCAGTGGCTGCAAGGGACATGCATCCATATTTCTTGGACTGGATTTCACTGACAACAGTGCTGACATAAACTAATTTTACCATATTCCTGAAACACTACCTTGAAAATGTATTATGGATTCAGGAGTCCTCCTGTTCCTCACTGACTGTAGCAGTATCTGGCCCATTATTTTTTCACAGAGAATCCCAGATGCTGTGTTGGGATTCTACTGGCCCTCCTTAGTACAATAAAATTCAAATTCAGGCAAAAAATAAGCTACATCAGTTTTACCCTTCCCTCCTTAAGGAAAGGGCAAAAGAGAAGACACTCAGATTTAAGTGACTGAGAATAATAGAAAGTCTACACCTTAATGTTTTTTCAATTTACATGGAAGTCAAAATTAGAATGTCTTTGGAGTTCTGCCGGAATGAAGCTAGAGGAAGAACGGATCAGCTTCCCCTATCAGGTTTATGTAAAACTCTAAACGCTTTTGACATTTCGTTAGAATGAATCTGCCTCAATAATATTTCCAAATTATATGATTTCTCATTGTATCATTGATTAAAATAACGACTCTACTTATATAAATCTCAAAACTGTATCTAAGGTAGCACTAAAGATTATACGAACAAAACTTCAATTGAAACAAGTCTGTGACAAATTCATTGTTTAAGATTACTCCTTCAAAGTGTATCCTGCATCACTTTATTGGGTTATTTTGGGTTATATTAGGCAGAAATAATTATCTGTGTTGTACCCCAGATGAATCCCATGCCAGTGAAACCAAATGGAAGATTTCCATAAAGCGTTCATTTACCTTCTGCTGAAGGTTGTCTTAGGATAATAACCCCCATCAATGGTTATCCTGTCTACTTCAAATGAGACGTTGCTATTTCGTGACAGAGTTTATTGGGGTTTGATGGCATTAACCCCAGAGTTTTGCAATCTAATTTTATACAGTATGGTTTTGTTGCAGTTGTCCACATTCCTTGATATCTGAAAGGATGCTTTTCTAACCCTGAGAAATGTAAATTTTTACAGCAACAATAATTCAAAGCAACCAGTTTTGTAACTGCTGTAACAATAAACACAGTCATTCTCACGGGTAATAAAGTTACATTTGCATCAAGAGCTGGAATGCATAATGACAGTATTTTGTTCTTTGGGCAAACAAGACCTGTCAGATTTCTATATTAAATAATTTCTCTAGAAACGGTTAAATACTTTTAAGGTGGGTCTTTAATTCAATAGATGACAGGATATTGCATAGACATGGTCCGACCTGGTACCTCTTGAAAGTCAGCATGCAGCTTTTTGGGCACAATGAAGCCTTATGGTTGCAAGAAAATACTGTCCAAAATGGCAGCACTACAGTAACAGGAAAAGAAAGGTTTTTAGAGCTGCCTTCCTAAATTCTACATCCTCAGAGAGCAACCATGACAGAAATGGGGATGTGTCATTTTCTCATATGCTCTTTTCACCTTTGTGATATTTAACCCAAGTAGGGACTGTGGGCAGTGGAACACGCTGTCATTTCCTGAGGCGGCAACAGAGTCCCAAAATGGCTGAGATGGTGCTTACATCTAAAAGCCATCCGAACAGCTCGGGTGCTGCTGTCAGCCCAAGTTTTTTCCAGAAAGCACTCTAAATGTATGACATGTGCATTACCAAATTTTAACATAGGAAAATACAACCCAAACAACGTACGGACATATCTATCAGCACATAGAAATGGAGCCAGGCCTTCCCACGTGTGTATACTGCAGCTTTCTGATATTTTTAAGGTATCCTTGTGGCTTTAAATAAATTGAAAATAAATTGAAAATAAATTAACTTATATGTGTGTAAAGCCACACAGGTGCTATTTTTCTGGATGTCAGCTGTAGTTTCCCGAGATAGAAAAATGACCCAAGGCTGGTCACGGGACCATGAGAAAGCCAAATCCCCTTCTATCCCCAGCCCACCAGAAGGTTCCAAATGTCTTGTCTTTGGATTCGGATTCACACTTTTGAAACCAGACCAACCAGGCAAACAAAATAATGCAGAAAACCAGTCCCTCCACAATATTGCAGACACCTGGAGAAACTGCAGCTCCTCTGGTAAAAAACGGCTCAGCTGCGATGTCCTAGAAAAGGGTATGTATCTGATCATTACACTGTGTCACCAGAAAAAGAAGTCTATCCCTGTCCTCTTTGTTTGTCTTGTCTCTCTAATACCACTTGTCTTACCACAACATTCAAAAAGCATAAAATTCACCAACTTATTTTAGTGCCTTAGGAAAATATTAACATTTTTACTTCAAAACATTTTTTATAAAGAAGACACATTGTTTCTTTTTTTTTCATTTTGAGAATAACCTGACTAAAAATTGTAAGAGCATAGCCCTACAAGAGCAGCAGTGTTGGCCTAACATGTGAATACTGGCATTCCCCTTAAGATTTCATCTTGTTTTCCTGAAGCTGCAAAGTTTCTAGTAAACATTGACTCGCACTGGACAATCACCGTTCAGCAAAAATTGTCATCCGCAGGTTTACCAAATGGTATGTCCAGAAGACCACGGTTGCACTTCATAGCTCACAGACTTTTCTAAACAGATTTTTTTATTCCAATTCTTCCGTTGGCTAAAAGTACGTGTGCATACGCCCATATGCATGTGTGCACACAAGATAGGAAGAAGGTATCACAACTTCTACATTATATGCTATAACAGTGCATATTTGTATTTATATACATATTTTTTGTAAAGACATCATAGGTATTTACTTTTTTTGAAGCTTTATATATTTATAAACCTACACAGGTGTGTTGAACACAACAAATCTTGGGCTCTGCGGCAGCTGGTGCTACCAGCCATTAACACTTCTGATCTTCCTTTCACATGAGAAATGTACATCCCACCCAGACTGAAACCAAAGGTCTCCCCTGCCTGTTACAATGGACTATGTGCTCTTCATAGACAAAGAACCTTCAATTCCAAACACAAATAGAATATTTTTACTGGTATCCTCCCAAAAGCAGTGAAGTGACCACTGAAAGCAGACCATTTTTGTCTTTTTTGGAAACACTGCTGCACCACCCACCCCACTATTACCAGAGACACCTTCCCCTTTGCAAAACCTTCTTCAGCAAATGGCAGAAGAAGAGCAGGGAAAAAGCCCCTCCAATCAAACCTTTTAGAAGTGTCTCAGCCAAGCTGAGAGCTGCCAGGGTGAGGATGTGCAACAGGGGCACCTTCAGCAGGTCATTCATGTTTGATCCAGAAGGCATCCAGCTCCTTCAGGCAAGGCGTGCGGACCTCCCAGCCGGCTGCATTTCGGAAGCGGTGTGCAAGCAGAGCTTCTCTGCGAGTGACAGAGTGGGGTCTGAGGGATCTAAGTATAATCAGGAATTCTCCCACCCAGCGGTGGTGATGGACATGGCCAGCTGGTGTGTATCCACTTTGGTCAGCGTGAAAGCGTGGGGCTCATGAAACAAGAGAAAGCAAATCCCTTCTGAATTCCTTCTAAGCAAACAGAGAGCAGTACAATGGGCGAATGCATTTCCAGGGAAGTACCCTACCCCAGTGTTACAAAGTCACCAGACCTTTATTCCAGCTCTCCATAAGTGCAGTAGTAGGAAAAAATAACTTGCCACTGCGTTTTCCTTCATCTTATTCCCCTCTTTCCCAGTTTTTCTCCTCTCACTCACACACACTCCCCCTTATTGTAACCTTTCAAGTTTGGCTGTAACATGCCACCTGTCGCCCTGCTGATAGTATTTCTTCTCTTAACAGATGCATTTGTTGGAGCAGAAGAGGTTGGCGTTGGTGACTAAAAGTGCCTTTCTTTCAGGGCAGTATGACAGTGGGGAAATGTGACAGTGGGGTACTGACATTAATCTCCAGAAATATCTTGTTAACCACCAGGTCTCTGCCTAAGATGAAAGGCAGAAAATCAACACTCATTTTCTATGAAGATTTAAAGGAGCATCAGACTGACTCACTGTGTCTTTCCCCATCCAAGCACAAAGGCCTATATTATATTTTCCAAAAATGTCAAGTCATTTGTACTGCCTGTTTTTCCAGCATAAATATTTATATGTAGAGCAAAGAGGCTTACCACTGTGGAAAGGCTGATGTGGGGGCAATATCTGTATGAGCAGAGAAAAAAAATGAATAATCAGTCCAGGAAGAACCTACTTGATGATGAAGCTCTTGGAACACAATTCCACATATTTTTCATCATTTTATCAGCAGCGTGAACAAGAGCTTTGCACTAAACTACATGATTTGAGGAAATGGCATGTGCAGTCATAACATATCACAGCAAAAGGTACTCTGAGATCTCTGGAATTTCCTTTATTTGCTGAAACTCTTGACTTAAACCACTTCTTAACAGTGGTTAAAGTCAAGGAACACACATGGCTCAGCAGTGCTTCCTCTGAGGAGCAGACAGAGTAAAGCTGACCAGTGCTGTGAGTGCATGAATCCCTATGGTTTGGCATGGCTTTATAATAGCAATGTTACTTTGGGGACATGCCATGGCTGATAAGAAACGGGGATCCCTAGACAACTGCTCCTCTGAAGATGAATAAAGACAGAAACACTCACAGAAGACATTAAAGATATTCCAAAAATTCTGGAGCCAGCAATGACAACAAAGCAAAATAAGACGACAACAATGAAACAACAGTAATCCTACCAGGGAACTGAGAAATACTGATTCATGGCTGAACTTACAAGTATTTCTTTTGTTTAAGTCCAGACATATCCAATTAAACTGCTCCATAGAAATGTGACTTGGTCTTTTAGGGTAAAATTCTCTTCATGGAGGGACTTGACCAAAGACCTTTACATTGCTGGTTTCCTGTTTGGCATGTGTTACAAGGGCTTTGAAACTGCACCATCCATATGAGTGCAAAAATTATTATTTCCCTTTTACTTGCCAATTGCAGCATTTAGAAATGACACTGCCAGTAATGGTTGTTAAATGCTAATAATTCCTTTGCATTTTGGGGATTACCAAAGTGCTCCTAATCTCTCATTTCCTCTATTTCATATATTTTTATTAAGCATCACGGTGAGCTCCAGTGCTCTAAACAGAAAGGACGTAAATTTACATAGTAAATGAGAGTAGAGAGTGTGCACCATGGGCAACGGTGCACAAGCTCCAGCTACACATTGCACACAACTAACATACATCTGGGAAGCTGGTGGTCATCTGTGCCCATCATGGAAAGATGTTTTCATATACAGTGAAATCAGTGAAAATGAAATGCTGGTGACATCAAACCATCTTTGATTCCAAGTATTTTCCAGGCTTACCTTATAAAAGTAATATGCATCTTTAATTTTTGCACCCGGGGTTATGAGTTTGCTGCTTGTTGGCTGTTGTGTTAAGGTTTTTTCCTAACAAAGCTGAGAAGCATACAGTTTACAGATAATTGTATTTACATCTGTTGTTACTTACAGTCATGCCCCAAACCTTCTGCTGAGATGAGGTCCCACCAGCCTACAGAACAATGAGAAACAGTCTAGTCCCCAGCTTTCAGGCATTGTGGGTGAAGCTTTGTTCCCACAGATTTCTGCTTATCTCCCTGCACCACAAACACTCCAAAGAAGTCAGTTGATGAAGTTCAGTACACAAGACAAGGTGTGGAGTGTCCATTCACCTAGCTACCATTTTTTCCCACTGCAAACTGTTTGCAAAGTGACAAATACAGTATTTTGAAATAAATGCATAAATACAAAGAAAGTAATAATTTGGTAGAGTTTGCGGAACAGCTAATTGTCTTGCAGTCAATTAATTGCTTGGCATCTGACCTCTATGATGAGTGGAAACTGTTTGCAAGACAGGATCGTGCTGGACCTTTTTTTGGTACATCTCTGTACACCTTCCTCCTTCTTCCAAGTATTCTGCTGGAGGCTGACAGTTTTGCATGCTAATGTGACATAATTTGACCACTGGATTCTTAGAAAACTGCCTTTTCTCCCACATCGCCCTCTGGAAAGTCTTCTGTGTAGGTAGTCCTAGATGTTCATCCAAGTAGACAGGCTAGGACAGGTATTTTCAGCAGAAAGTGTCCAGCCGGACAACAAAATCATCCTACAGAGAGACTTAATGAAATTGCTTTGGCAATGGCCCTAATCACCCAAGCATCTGGTGATTCACACTGAAATAATCCAAGTCAGTACTAACCCAGCCTGAGTAGTGACTGACTTGCCTGACCTCAGATTGAGGTGAAGCTGACTAGCCTGTAGATCCCTGGATCCTCCTTCTTGTCCTTTGACTGGGTGACATTTGCTTTCTTCCAGGTCTCAGGCTCCTCTCCTGGTCACCACAACCTTTCAAAGATTGTTGTTGGTATGAGGTGCAACACCACACCTTTCGCCACTGTTTTCTCCACCTGTTGTATGAGAAAGTTATCATCAGTGCTTTCCAAGAACCTCCTAGATTGTTTGTGCCTTGCTGAAGGCAAGCCAGAAAATGAGCGTCCCCTAACCTGCCAAGATAGCAGATGTGTACAGACACAGAAGACAAGTGGCTTTCAAATCCCAGGCTGCCATGTCGTGGCTCCAAGCCTCTTCCAGCCAGCAGGGAGATGAAAAGGATGCATGTGTGTTCCCCTCAGATGGGTGCATCCACATGTCCCTGGGTGCGCTAACCTGATGCCTGACGCACCCTTGCTGCTTCCTGCCTCAAAGCTGCTGGTATCTCAGTTAGAGGCATCCTCACGAAACATTTGACAGTGAAACCTATTTTGGGGCTGCACATGTACCTTTCTATGCAGAAATGAATCAAGGTCCCATTGCCATAGCATTATGGTCACACCAGTCCTCCCAGTCCACCCTGCCCACTTCGGCAGAAGTACCCACAGGCAGCACAATCTCCTGGGTGTCTGGCATGGAAAAAGCATCTTTGGCAATGCATGCCAGCATTAGGGGAGGAGATAGACATCATTTTAGTTCTTTTATTACACACTGCAAGTCACTTCTTTACAGAGATCCGGAGTGGAAGCAGCTCTTAGAGCCAACAGCTCCAAGGGATTTAACCCAGCCTGCAACACTCACGTGACCGGTAAGGTATTGTTGCTTGTGTCAGAACAGCAAATGCTGTACTCAGTGTAACATAAAGGAATGAGCTGGACTGCTGCTGTTCTTTACCCTGCACTTGAGGCTTTTTTGTTTAGTGTTTTGGTTTTTTATTTGTCAAGATGAAAGAAAGGCTTTTCTCTAAAGTCCCTTAAGAAAGACAGACCCTTCCCAAAGCCCCACTTACAGGGTTTAAATTGGAGGATTTCAGACACCCTTGACTCGGCTTCTACACTCAGCCATCTGGACCAATCTCTGGTCTCCTACTAATATTTCAACAGTTACTAAGCTCCAACGCCTGAATCTAAAATAGTCCTCTTTTCTGCTCTTGAGATTTTGTGGCAATTGGGAAACCTAAAATTTGCATTAATTTCTTGCTATCATCTTGCTATAAACTTCCCTGTAATTTTTCAGCTCACAGGATCTGACAGTACTGACTAAGGACAATCTATATTTTGTGGTGGGACAAAATTGTGTAGTGTTATGAGGTGTAATTAGAGTAATGAAATAGTGTAAATATCATAAAGAAAGAGGAATAACCCTTGTCATGCACCTAGCTAGCTGTTCACAGTATATATAGCACAGAAGGTGAGCTGAATACAGTTATTTCAGAATATATAAAACTAATTCGTCTGCTGGATCTGCCTCATATTTCAGTTGCTGCCAGCACTATCCAGTCCCGCACCATAACACAGGGAAAGACCCCACCCTTGATTACCGTCTCCTCTCAGAGGATAATGCTGTCACGGTGCTGAGCTGGAATGGGACAGAGATGCCCTGTTTCCCCAAAGAGGGCTGCCACAAAAATGTACGACCCTTGTTCCTTAGCTTCTGGTTTCAGTCTTTTATCCTCTACTTGCCATTGGAATAGTGTGTCCTGGGGGGCCAGGATGGCTGCTGACACACAAAACCTGCTCTCCATCACATGGTACCACAACCCAGCAAGCGAGGAACAAGACCTGCATTTAGATACAGTTATAGCACAGCCCTTACTGACCTCCCTAGGGAACTGAGAAAGGAGGGACTCAGTGTGGATTTCTAGGCCATGGGAGCTGTACAAAGGAGAGCATCTACCTATGGAATCCCTTTTTGCAGAAATAAAAAGGTGTTTCACAACAGGATACAATACATCACAACAGCAATTTAATATATCCCATTGATTTTGATCCCAGTATACTGCACCTTGTAATATCTCACTCTCACCAAGAGATAAATACAACCTCAGCTTGATCTGACAGCAATATTGGCACTTAGCTCACAAACACTGTCACTACAAAATAAAATCTGGCTATTTCATATCAGAACTACTGTGAGTAATGTTTTTAATTATTGTCAACACCTCTTTAAAACAATCAAAGCTAAAACCAAGGAAAAGCACAATGAAATAAATATATATGATATCTCATGTGTCAGATTGATACATTTTCAGTTTTCAGTTTTTGTCTGTCATTATTTGCTGCTCTTGTTTGCTGTTTTAGATTCTGGAGGAGCAAAAGCCAAGCAGTGGGAGCTTATAGGCATGCCAAAAGCAAACAACCAGCTTGGTTTCAAACATACAGCCTCTAGCACAACTGGCTTCAAGTGAAAGATTGTGGTCCTGTACACAGTGTAGAAATCCACTGTCCTGAGTGATCATAGAATCATAGGCCTGTAAATTCCTTTTCCTTCCACCACTATGACACCTCTGAAACTCACAGCATCTCTCCGCAGCCAGCTGGGATCCAAGAAGTGTTACAACATAGGGGTGTGATATGAGGAAACACTCAAGTTTCAAAAGTACCTGCACCCATGCAATAGCACTTGTCTGCCAGTGGAACAGGACACTTGAAATGGAGCTGCTGCATCCTGCCAGCTGATGGCAGGTTGCCACGAGTGGCTGCAGGAGGTGTGCAACACACAGGTCCCAGGGGCATCCTATCCCCTTTCCTTTCACTGAATGTGGGCAGCCTGCAGCAACATGTGAAACAGCTCCACCCTCTTTTCCCAGGAAAGATAGTTTTTTTCCTGTTGCTCTGATAGGAAGAAGAACCTTGCAGCATGCATAGCTGAGGAGTTTTTAGACACTGTGCTATATGCTAAAAGACATTTTGGGGGCCTTTGTCTACACATATTAAAAATGAGAAATTAAATTCTGCTCTGAGTTAACCCCAGGCAACCCCACTGACGTCAATGGAGTGTAACTGAGAGCAGAAGGTTGCCTGTGATCTTTTTTTCTTAGAGTTCACCTGCTGCTCATTTGAAGCCATAATCCTTGGTGACATCCCAGTCATTTCCATGGGAGAGAGGCCTGCACTGCAGAGATCAGGCCCCAGTGTGAACTTCACTCAATGAAACATTCTTGGCTATGGTGTTTTGAACCATCCCAAAATCTACCTGCTACAGCAGTTACATTGGCTGCTATTTAAACATTGCTGTGTATTATTTGGAAGCACCACAATTAGCACAGCAATATGTGTGAGTATGTCTCCTTAATCAAGCAGCAGGCCTTTACCCAAAGATGCATCCAACACATTCAGCACATTTAAGAGCAAACACTGCAGAAGTCATATGCAGGTGATGTGAGGCAAGAAACAGGAGGAGAACCAAAGACATAAGCCTCAAGGAATGCACAGTTCCCCATGGACAGTGGACTCCTGCAGGGACTGCAGCCAGGACACTGCTTTCTGCAGGAACCACAGTGGGGTTCTGTGTCCTTATGCTGCTTTAGCAGCCCCGCAAAAAAGGCACACAGGGTAAGAGGAGGGTGTTCAGGAGCCCATAAGATGCTTCAAAAGAGGGATAGGTATGGGATTTCACACATGCCCTATGAGCCTAGGGAAGAAAGCTAAACAGTGAGAAGAAACTTGTGCAGGTTCTGCACAGCAGGTGGCATTTATGGTCATGAATGAGATGTTATGCTTTTCTGTCCCATATTTACTAGCACTGTCCAGTAATTTTCCTTAGGTTTGTTTAAGCCTGAGAAAGAACTAGGAGATAGAAGACCTGATCCAAAATACTGGCACATCCACAAGATTAACCCTTTAACTTCATTGGACTTGACCTGAGGGTCCTGTTGTCAACGTAGCATCATTAAATATGTTTGAAGTGAGGGCAATGTTCAGAGTTTGTGGGCCTACCCCTACAGCCCAGGCATGCAGGCTGTGCTTCTGCCATTTACTATATTGTGAGTAACTAATTAATATCATGGACATGTCGTCCTCAGAGGGTGGCTAGAGAGGGATGTTAGCCTGGGTAAGGACCTTTTCTCCCCTCCCTCTCTCTTTTCCATCCCACTCAAGGTGGAGAGAGGGGTTCTGGTCACTGCTTCAGCACATCTCTATCTTGAACCTTCTTCCCTCACTAGTGGCAGATTTGCTGAGGGCAGAGGGTCTCTGGAGAAGAGGTCTCATTAGGGAAACCTACATGGTTCAGGGATGTAGATGTTCCCCAGGAGTAGTAAGATACCTGAGCATCTATCCAGCAGTGGCCAAGGTTTCATCCTGTCCTAGAAATCACACTTGGCAAGTAGCACTGCGTTTCAGTCCCCAAAATAGCTTACAACCCAATTGGTCAATTCTTCCAGTCAGTGTTTCCATGAGCAGCTTTTGTCTGGGACATTTTCATAGCATTTGTCTTTTTTCCCTAAGTAGCAGTAGCAGCTCTGGAGCATCTGAATGAACAAAAAATTCACTGGGCCAAATTCATCTCCTCTGACAATTGCAGCAGGCATGCAGCAGGGTTGGATTTCCCCCTGCCCAATGCCAGTTTAATGCACTGCAGCTGCTGAGCGGTGCCTGCCAGCACGTCTGGAGCAGGCGGGGTTTTCCCATGGTAGGATCCGTGTGTGGTTGCAGCCTGGGCCTGTCAAACTGCGGAATCATCCATACTGCTCGGTCAGGCCACACAGCTCCACAGGATGCAATCATCTGTGCCCTGCAGCCCTCTCTGTCCTACATCAAGTGATGGACCATTGCATCCCAAATTCATGACTCTTTCCCATCTAGAGACACAGAGGATGTCCGTGAGGTATGCACGGAGACACACTCCTCCCTTCACAGAAGCTGGAAATCCCACTCTCATTGACACCAGCAGCCCAGTTCCTAATGGTGTTGACAAGATAGCTGAAGATGCAAGACAGAAAAAGCAGAATGGACTTGAATTTCAGCAAAATGTCTGCAAATTTCCAGGTGGTGTAAACTGTTATCATTTCCTTGGCAACAGAGAAACGATGCCAGTTTGCCTTTCCTTGAGAACTTCATATTCGATTGGTATCACTGACAATTCAGCTCTTTGTCTTATCTGCACATCAGAGTTTCTCTGTGCAGCTGCCCTGCTCTGTGAACAGCTTTTCTCTCCCACACCCTGCCTTCACCTGAAAAAGAAGTGATTTAGCCCCTGGACACGTTTCAAACCCAGTCTCTGTGAAGACTTGTGACACAGAGACTGTGTAGAATCTAAATTAAAGCTTCAGTGGATGTATCTTCCTACTTGAAGCCAAATCAGGGCAGAAGGCAGATTCTGCATTTTGAATATGAAGTTTTTGTTAAAAGTCTAAATTGCTCACTTTGTTAGAGCATGCTGCCAAAAATGCCATGGTTGTGGGTTTGATCCCCATTCAGGCCATTCACTTAAGATTTGGACCTGATGATCTCTGTGGGTCCCTTCCAACTCAGAATATTCCATAAATCCTGTAATTTTTTTGTAATGTGCCATGTGTGAGGCAAAATGCACTTTCTTTTTACCCGGGTTAGGAGTGAGAAGGCTTTATAATAGCAACACCCCCCACCAGTCAACATCCGTACTGTTGAACCACTCGAGGTGGACAGCCTTCCCATCTCCTGCTGGCAAGACCCCATTCTAAAATGCAAGCCACCTCTAAGAATTGTTTTAACCTAGCCCAAAACTGCATCAAAGAGCCCATAAGCCACTGAATAGTATGCACCTTGAGCTTCTAGCACTGGGAGCACTTACTGCTGCTGTGCAATATACAGGTATATATGGAGCTACAAGATTCAACCAAAGTCAGGGACCCCCTTTCTAAGAGAGCCTAGAATTTTAATCTAGACCAAATGAAATGTCTTTGGAATATCTGGGTGTTTGGCCCTTCCTGAGCTCGCAGGGACCCCAGAGCTGCTGTCCCCATTCATGCCAGTGTGTTTTTCACACCAGCAGGAGTACTCTGGACAGGCCTTTCACAAAGAACCACCACTTTCCCTTCCACGCCCAGCTGAGCTGGGCAGTTATTAGGCAACTGTCTGCAGCTCTCATGTAGAAACCACAGCCCTAGCTCTGGTGTCACCAATGCCAGCTGGTGGTGCTTGTCCCAGGCCATGTGCTTATCCCAGTAAACTCCTCTAAAACACTGTTTCCTATCCTCTTTCTCCAGAGCTATAGCACAATAATTCACCCACACTTGAGTGAAGGTATTGTCTTCTTCCCACTCAGTTCTCTCCTTTGCCTCCTACGAGCAAGGAAAAGCCTTGCATAGTCATGCAAGAGGCAACATCACTCACCAGCGTTGTCAAGGGTCAGACTACACGGGATGCATTTCTTCCAGGAGTCCCCTCAGGGGGATGAGAGCATGTGTCTGGGTAATGCCCAACTTCATCTCCCCAGATGCTGGGCCAGAAAAAGGAGGAACCAACTGTACCCGTAAAGTGACAAAAGCATGTGGGATGGCTGCACACAACGTCATGGTGCAAATACAGGCGCTTCACAGCAGTTGGGTGTTTGCTTTCAGACACAGGAAAAGAAAAAGGTACCTGTTTTGCCTGATGAAATTTACATCCTGAGGAAAGTGTCATAATAAAAAACATGCCAAAAGTGACATTCCATATCTGGAAATGACTCTTTTTTTTCCCCTCTTGTTTTTTTTTTGTTGGTGGTTTTTTTGGGGTTTTTTTTGGTTTTTTTGTGGACAAGCATGATTTTGGAGCTAATGGTGTGTGGTAGTGCACTTGTCAAGGCACCTCCAACAGCAAATGCATAACAGAGGCTCCTGGGGGCTTGCTTCTGGAATGTCAGAAATGCCTTACAGAGCTACAGTGTCAAAATGTTCAGAGAAAAAAAATCCCTGGATTAGGCAATTCTGTCAGGCTGAGGAAACAAGATATCAAGCTGAAAAACTGAAGAATAGTTGTATTTTTGAAAATACACTAGTGTCCCTCAGGCATTAAAAAATCATGAGTCAGATTTTAAAAAAATCATAGTTGGCTTAAACATGAAAGTTGTGGGGGGTTTAGCAACCTTGCGTTGTCTGCACTATTAATGGTCACATTCCTAAATTCTTGTAGAAAAAATGGAAATTGAACTTTATTTTGTAATAAAAGCAGAGATTCTTACATAATCTAACAGCCCCAGGGGCTGAGGCACTTAGCAGAACATCAGATAATATGATAAAACCCCAACAGTTGAAAATGCTGGAGCTAAACTAATTTGTGTAGTCCTGGGAATAGATTTCAGGGCTGGTTCAAGAACCCACATCCACAGGAATGGTGTGCTCTGGTGGAGTAATTCGCAGACATAATTTTTCTAGGATGCAGTTTTTGGATAGCAGCTGTCAGAAATTACATGATAGCTCTGTTTCATTCAATGGAAAAAGTCTCTGCAAATAGGAGAAAAGAAAAGCCCCTGAGGTACAGATTTCTGCAGTGACAAATTAACTAGCAGAACAAAGCACAACATTTCAAAGGACTTTCTGAGGTTTTAGGGGCTTTACTCAAGGAGAATGCCTCCCATTGTATTTCAATAAATGCACTGTGTTCCTCTAAAACTCGTCCTCTGTGTATTACATTGTGATGACATTCATGTGTAGCATTAGTTTTGGCTAAAATACATTCATTTATTTGCTAACTACTTAACTTTTAAAAGGACCTAAAGTTTGAGTCAAAAGGAAGAAAAAGTCTCAGCTTTCAAAACTTCCAAAAGTCCTTGCAGATGCCTGGCCTTTCCTAGCATAAATCAAAGCTTTTCCAGTCATCAAGCCCCTCATGCTGGGAGATGACCTGGGGGACTTGGGTCTCCACCATCACACTGAGAATGGATCTGGTATGGTTTCCTAGTCTTTAAGGATGTCGCCATTCTCTTTGCACTGGGAGAAACACTTCCTGTATTTGACTCGGGACAACTCCATATTTAGAAACAATTCCAGAATCACAGACTTACCCCGAATGTCATATCCTCCAAACACTGGGGATTTTCCCAGAAATATACAGGTGACTATAATCCTCTGCCAGACCTTTCATAATCCTCTGTCAGACTTTTCACTCACCCCCTTGGATCCACCCAGCCTTGGTTGTTGCCATACATCACACAGTGACCAAAACGTTTTTCAGAAAGCATGTATCAACATTTCCAGCAAGAATGTTTCATCACAATTTCTTTGCCAAGTGATGCTGCATCTGGCCATGGCTCTGTTTGTGGTGCAAAAGTCAGAGCACTATATGCATCTGCTAAGAAAAGGGATGAGGCTCTTCTTCATCAGCTGTTGTCCTTAAAAGCAAAGGTGCTGCCAGTACAGCACTCTGTGCTCAAGCAATCCTCACTGGCCTTCCCTGCCTGTCAGAAGCACAAAATTATGCAATGCTTTCTGTGCAGCTGCTATTTGAGCGACTGTGGTAATGTCTAGACTCTCTTCTCCCTTGTGTGAGCTGAGAGGCATCACTTTGCCCCAGCCCATGCTCCTAAAAGGCCTGATAAGAGATCTGTGACCCTTCTTGTGTGCCAGCCAAGAACATATCTGTCAATCTGGTCCTCCAGCATAGGATGATTTAGGCTGTCTGGTACAGTAGCTCATGTTGAATTAGGCAAGAGAAGTAGGCTAATGAAGACCTGCTGTTTTGTGGCAATGACTCTGCTGTTCTCTCTGAGGCTGTAGTACCTGTCTGTGACAATGCACAGCCTCCATTGATGTCTGTTTGGGATGAGACACATTCCTTTGCCTCCACCCTGCAACTACTTGGCCTCAACATCAGTGCTGGGGGAAGAGGGACATGTAACCAGAGATGAAACTGGGTGTGTCATTGGTATAGCACAAATCACATGTGGCAAGAAAGGAGTTAGCACAGGCAACAGTAAAGAAAGAAAGTGAGAAACAAGCCCATTCCCAGCAGACAGAGAAGGGGAAAGAATCTGGAAGATGTGGAGTTGACCAGGGATGTGGGGAGAAGCCAAGTCTGAACTCGAAAGATGAAGGCACTAGGTAGTAGGACCTAGTGGAAGTAGGTCGCAGACCAAGGAGACTGTGCTAACAGAAAAAATCTGTGCTTGACAGTGTCTGGCTGAAAGAGATTTGGTGTGGTTACGCCAGTCTCACCAGCATAGGGAACCAACATGCCTGCTCTGTTCAGGAATGGCATATCTGCAGCCAAAGTAGGCTCACCTACACTTTCACACTGAGTGGCTGCACATCATTTATTTGCAATGCTGCCTACACTAGATGAGGTCAGGAAGTCACTCTGAACACCACTGCAAAATATGAGCAGCTTAATTTCTTCTCAGCAAAAGTTCAGGGAGTGGTGTTTTCAGGACAGTTAAAAAGCATAACCTGGGGGTCTCGAACTAAGGAACTAAGGACCAGTCAAGAGTTCTTAAAGTCAGAGGAAAGTCTGTTAGGACATAACCTACAATACAGCTTGTGACTGTTTTGCCATCCTTGTGCTGGCAGTCTGAGTCTGCTTCCAGCCTGCTGCTTTAGGAATGCTCTTTAACCCTTTGTATGGGGTTAAACTTATAGTACGGAAGCATTAATCTGTAAGTATCCACATCAATCACCGGGCACCAGCAGCAAAAAAGAAACTGTGCAACCAGTTCAAGAGGAAAAGAGTAAAACTTGACAGAATAATAGCATTTCTATTTAGTAGCTGCTTTCCTGTAAGTTACCATTTTAGTACTAGATAGAGAGCTTGGAAAAAGAAATCTAACCAGAAAATCCCTGACTGTTGGGGTTCAAGGTGTGGGAGCATTTCCCTAGTGGTACCCAGCACCATGAGACAGCAGAACCAGAGGGCACAAGGCTCACACAGTGCTGGGTGGGACAATAGAACAGCAATGCACAAATCTAGTAGATTTTCATCCTGTTGTAGGTAACTGGTGACCTGGGAGCCAATGTGCAGGGCTGGTGCCCCTGACAGGGCTTTCCAGAGGACACCCTTTGCCCCAGCAGTGTGGCCATTAAGGGTATGAGGCGCTCCAGGGCCACCCAGCATGGTAGAGGCTACATCACATACACAGTACTCGTGGGGAGCAAACCCTGACACCCGAGCAAAAGGAGAGCTCTAAAATGTCTGCCAAGGTGCCAGAAATTTTTTTGTAGTGACACACCTTAATTTTGCAGTTTATATTCATTACAAGCATATTAAACACATAAAGTAACACCTGCAATAACTTAAAAAAAACCCATAAATTGTTGATCAGAAGTGGATTACAAAGATGCGTTCCACTTCTTTGCAGAGATATGCATTAATTTCACAAGGCTTTGTATTACTACTGGGAGTCATCTACAGAAGCCTCTTCTGCGTAGGTTTTGCTGTGCATCAAATATTGATTCTACAGAACCTCATATAAAAACTGGCAATTAATGAAAATTTAAGGAAAGTCTCTCGATTCTAAGTTGGATTCTTATTCAATCTTCAGATAATCATTCTGTAATACTGTGTTAAGTGCCTGATTTTGTCTAAAAGCTATTACTTTTTTAAAGTCGGTTAACGGGGATCATAGAACATTGCCGAGTTAAGCTCTTCCAAACACTAACAAAAATAAGTGAGGCCTTAAAAAGCAAAATGCAGTCTGGGACTAATTTCCAGGAGATATTTGGAATAAAAGGCCTCCATTATAAGTACTGATAATTCATAGGAATAATGACCCATAGTCATGGATAATCTTCTTGTTTAATTACACTTCTGTTTAAAATAGTTCAAACCTAGCTGAGTTTGGACTACTAAAACATCTGCAGGAAGGTTTCAGATATGAGGAAAGACAATACAAATGTGATACAGTGGTGCTGGGAACATTTGCTGATATGGAAAATAGCGTCACTCAGTACAAAATGCAACATTCCTTTCAAAACATAGTCTCCAGCAATGGCAAGTACAAAGGTTGAAGTGACTCACTTTGCACAACGATGAGAGACTTCAGGCACATATCTGAAATTGTGCAGCTTATTTACTGCCAGTGAACTCATTCTTGCAGCAAGACATTTCTGTGGGCCATGCCATCTGAATTTCCAGGAAGAGAGACTCATAACAGCAATATATTGGGTATCTGCATGTTACTGAACTAAGGACCATTTTAAGAAAAGTTGAGGATGAGCTTGGGAGATAACAACCAAGTCAAAAGCAGATAAGAAGATCAATTGTGCTATAAGGTCATTTTGAAAGGAAAATTCTGTGTTGGAAAACAGCTATTGCTGTGTGAGTTGCCTTCTGAGCCCCTGTGCTGGCTAAGGAAACAGATGCAGAATTATCTGCTTCCTTTGTACACTCTCTCCACTAAAAGGACAGGACTAGGCCTCAGATGTTATTTACAATTAAACTCCCAGAGACTAAGACATTCATTTCCAACAGAGTCAAGTTTGCGCTGGTTGAAGACTTTTCATGGAGAATACTAAGATTTGGCCCCATTTTTGTCCCATGTGGAGGATCACAACCCTTAAGAAATATTGTTCTGTGATGTGAAATTGTATGCTTTAAACCTCTATTTTGAACATGCAGTCTTAAGACGCACCCATAGCTCAAGAAACCAGTATCTGGCAACTGGGTAATATTGGACATTCACAATGAAAGGATTAAATAAAAACTATTAAGATAATTGGTCTAGGGCCTTTTTGTCTCATCATTATGAAGTTTCACTAGAAAGTCTGTTTTCCTATGACAATTTTTTTGTCAAGTCATGTTCTCTTTGGGGGTTTTTTTATGCATGATCCTGAATAGTCTGGTATGAAACCACAAGGAAATCTATCCACAGGCTCTAGTAGATAATGCTATTCCTCTCAGCCGAAGAGCCAGGGCACTGATAGCAGAAGAAAAACTCTGAAAAAATGGATACAACCCAGTATGTCTAACAGGAGAAATAAAATATTGACTGTTGGGACACTAATTCCTACCAGTCTGCCATTTTAATAGCACACAGGAAAAACTGCAGAGCTGACTTGGACTGAATGGGCCCCACTCCTGCAGTGGTCATCTGTGGTGTGCCTGGCAAAACAAGGCCTCAGCCTTTCTGACACTGAATATAATGCTGCTGAATGCCTTGTGCAAGTCCTCACTGGGATTTTTCACGAGCTGTTTTCATGTCTCCCGTTCTGATTTCCTTCAGAAAACAGGATTCTGTGAGGGGTAGAGATAGAGAAAAAGTCCATTCTTTCAAAAGAAGTGAATCTGGTCTGTTTCTATATTACTGTTTATTTTATGACAGTGTAACAAAGCCTGTAAATGTTGTTAAGCCCGAGTCAGTATTAGCAATGGAAATAATTACTACCGCTTTAACTGACGTTTTGTTAATGTTACTGGAGCGCTGTCTCATGAGTCATGACAGGATGGAAATTAATTTGTCACTGCTGTAGGTCTCCTTCTTTACTATAAAGCAAGTTTCTCCTCTTACATTCATCTGCTCTCAAGTCTGTAGTAGAACTAATAAACCAAAAACATGCTTGAACATCCTTGTACGTGCTGCCTTTTCCGTGGCCAAGGCATTTTAAGTGTTGTTTTCCTTAGGTAATGGAACAGTCATGTGAAATTGAGGCCCTGCATAAGGCATCTCTGAAAGTCACATAAAGACTCTGGACTACTTCAGCCTTTGAAAAAGTATATTTTTAGTGTCTTCACAAAGAAATTTGCTTCTGAGGACTTCATGGTATAAAAGTTGTGCTTCCTATCAATTCACAGGATAGCCAGCTGTCCTCTGTCTGAACTCATCTGACAGCATGGCAGTGTATGGAGCCCATGTTGTCCCATTGGCAGCCAGCATCCCTTCCAGGATGCCACCTCCTTGGGAATCAAAGGCTTCTTGACAATAAATTAGAATACAGTGAAACTATATAAAGACTAAGCAAGAAGATGCATATTCCACCTGGTGACCAGAGAAGGTCCTTGCAGTGGTTAAGGCTGGAGCATAGGCCATATGAGGGATGGCAGAGAATGCTGGGCTGGCTCAGCCTGGAGGGGAAGGATGGACCTTATTTCCAGTCATTATGTGGTGCACAAGAGGCAAGAGGACATGATCTGAAAAAAGGTTAATTTCGGTTAACTTACTAAGAAAGGTTTTTCACCCTGAGGGCGGTCAGTCACTGGAAGACAGGCTTGGAGACCTTGCAGGATCTCCAGCCTTGGGAACACTAACACTCCCATGGCACAAGGCACACAGTAACTTGTTCTAATGGGTCCTGCTTCATGCAGAGGGTTGTACGGCCAGAGATCTCTCCCCATCTGAGTTATTCCATGAGTTAATGATGGCTTTGGAAGGTTTGTTGTTTCATTTCTTTGTCTGAAGAACTGGCTTCTAATCCCTATTTAGTTTCTCTGCCTCGGATTTAGCAAACTCGCAGTGTTTCAACCAAAATC
Source organism: Ifrita kowaldi (assembly GCA_013398055.1). NCBI lineage: Eukaryota > Metazoa > Chordata > Aves > Passeriformes > Cinclosomatidae > Ifrita > Ifrita kowaldi. The sequence goes on along the minus strand of VZRS01003303.1, from coordinate 311,769 downwards.
TTAGCCCAGCTTTCCATATAAGCATTTTTATTCTAAAAACTCCAGTAGGAGAAAATATGTAGTCTGATACAAAAAGATAAAAGAAAATTCCTCTCCACTTTTTCTTTGCCTGTTCAATTTGTGCAACAGTTTTGCCTTTATCTGTGGATATGTTCACCCTTTCTTCAATACACCAAGACTGCAGCAGCCTGGTCAATTTTTAGGTGGTGGCTTAACCTGCATTTCCCAGTGTGGATTATGACTGAGACAGCTGCAAATTCAGCTGACTTCATCTGGCACTCTCCAGATCTGCTTCCAAACTCTCTAAAGAGTGAATAAGAGCTAATGCTAAACTCTTTCTACTGACAAGCTTTTTCTCATTTGCAGACCTCAAAGAAGCCTTTCTCTATTGTTAAGGGATTTTTATTTTATAAATTATACTTAGCATTTACTGAAATTTAAATTTGTTGTAAGTTGGAGCAGTGTACTTTGGGGTGTTTTGCGATATTTTAATGTCTGAAACTGATGCAGTCAGAAAAACTGTAAGAAATTAGACTTAAAATGAAAAACAACTTTTCTTGAAAACAGACCCCAGCAGTGAGGAAGCCAAAGGCTCTCATCCACATGGGTAGGAATCCAGCTTTGTCTCTGGGAAAGTGTGCCTACTTTCCAGTGTGCCTGCTTTCTGTGACCAATGATGAATCACAGCCAATAGCTTTCCTGCCTTGTACCTCAAGAGTACGATCTGAGTCCACCACACACCTCAGCCTGCTCCCTTCACCTAGGCTGGTGCATTGCTGCCTTCCCGAGCACCTTTGTGAAGGTGGCAGCTCCCTCTCAGCACTGTGCTTATGCTCTCATAGCAACTTGGATGTTCAGCATATGCATCCAGCCGTGAAAGGACCTGTGGACAAAGGAAGTGTCAGTCTCTTTTCAGAGACTTCAAACACGTAGTTTAACACTTAAATGTTTCATTATGCCAGGATGTGCTTTGACAATACACAGAGGAAGTAACGCTGGGCTTTCTGTCTGCAAACTCCCCTTTTTCAGGTGAAATTTCAGGTCCTGAAACCAAATCCTATTGTGAAAATCCTTCCAGAGGGCTTTCTGTGAGACTGATGCATATTCCATAAGTTCTGAAACAATACAATACCCTCTTCATGACACAGATAAACTGCATCATTTTCTTCATTTCATCACAGCTGTCTGGTTTTAAGCACTGCAGAAATACAGAAGTGTACTTCAGACTTGAGAAAAAACAGGACTCTGGTAGTCTACATGATATATCGGTCTACAAGAAGGCTGTCTCTTGCGTCAGACAAAAATGTCTTATCAAAGAAGGACCTGAGGAGGGAAACAGCTGCTCACCTTGGGGGTGAGGAGGGGTTGGCATTACTTTTTTTCTATCCCAGTAGCAGTTTCACTTAATTCAGTTCTATTAGAAAACGTTTGGACCTGAGGGCTTGTTCCCAAAAATGCACCAGCTTTCTCTGACCACTGCCTGAGAAAACCATGACCATCATGCCAGTATGTTACCCACAGTATTCACAGTGCCCCTGAATTAAGACTTGAGGGCATTTTCTCAGATTTACTGAACAAGATGCCAAAGACTTGGTAGAAAACTTGAAAAGATATCATATCCTGGCTATTTCCTATCTCTTCCTCCTTGCCCATAATCTTCAACCTCTTGCCTTGTGACTTTCACAGCATATCTTTTCCTAACTGAATGGGTCACATCATTATTCAAAACAACCCAGAGCAGAAGTGAAGGAAAGCTACAATTCTCTGTCAGTAGATGTTGCATTTTGGCATCTGGACTCACCATATTCTGAATGCTATGCTGCAGTGCCAATGGAAACCAACAGTGCACCTACATAACACAAGAAGATTTTCTCAGCTAAGTAAGAAAACCTGGATTCTTCTTGTAGATCATACATGATCGCTGTTGGGACTTGGCACAAATTGCAACAAAGAGCTTTAAAACAAACCGGATTTGTCTCCTAACAGGTTATTCAGGAATATATTTTCTTGCCTCCTTCAAATACAGAGAAGTCAAGCCAGCCTTACAGACTGAGGAAGTAGAGCACATGCAGCCTCAGACAGTTCCTAAAGCTCTTGAGACGTCTGTCTGCCAGAGTTGCTTTCCTTTTTCATGGATGTGTGGATTCTATCACTGAATGACATATGGAAGGCTGTCCAGTGTGTGATTCCACTCAAGCAGAGCTCTTCTGAAAGTTTGACAAGTCAAATAATTAAGTTCTATTTGTCACCTTTGAGCTTATCAACTTAGTAAATATTCTTCTGGGTGGGAGAGAATGGATTGACTGCCTAAAATATAAATAAGGTCTGAGAAGGTCCCTCTTGCTTCCTCAAGTTGTCTGTAAGCAAGCAGTGTGCTCTTTGTGAGTATCACTTCTTGGTTTCTCTGACATACTTGCTTTGCATGTTAGCAGCACCAATTTATGAGATGGGGGAAGTCTGTTATTGGGCAATTCCATGGAGGTCATTAAATCAAAAGCACAAAACACTTGTCAAATGTTATCAGTATTCAACCAATAAAATCTGATACCGGTATGACTCAGCAACCTAGTTGTCATGAGCATTTTCAGTAAACACTAGCCCTGATTTTCATATCTTCTTCTGGATTCTCTTTACTTGGAATCCTTTCACGGAATATAATCTACAGAGGGCAGGAAAACTTCTAAAAATAGCATGGCTATGGCCTGATTTTTTCCAGAAGTAAAACACAGGTACTCCCATGTGAGTATTTAATTCTCCAGGAAGAATCCTTCTCCCAATCCATGTCATACAAGCTATGTGACGAGTGTCTGGGGTCATTTGGTCTGTTCAGCCTGGAGAAGAGGAGACTGAGTTACAACTTCCTTGTGAGTGGAAGATGAGGTGCAGGCACTGATCTCTTCTCTCTGGTGAGCAGTGGCAGGACCCAAGGGAGTGGCCTGGAGTTGTGTCAGGGGAGGTTTAGGTTGGATATCAGCAAAAGGTTCTTCACCCAGAGGGTGGCTGGGCACTTCTCCAGGGAAGTGGTCACAGCACCAACCCTGGCAGAGCTCAGTAAGTGTTTGGACAATGCTCTCAGGCACATGGTGTGACTCTCGGGGATGGTGCTGTGCAGGGCCAGGAGCTGGACTGGATGAACCTTGTGAGTCCTTTCCTACTCAGCATAATCTGTGATTTTGTGTAAATATTAACTTCTGAGGGGGAAATAAGCAACTTAGACTGTCTTCAACACGGTTTAAAACTATCTCCAGCGGCTTGTTCTTTGTGAACATACTGACATCTCGTGGTTCCATCTGAAACTGACTGGTTCACGTTCCGAAGAGACATTTCCGCGAGGGATTTTACATAAGTTGCATTGTTTTGGCTGATTCCAGGACGGTAGGGGGAAAAAATAGATTTTAAACTTGAAAATAAGGGGTTTTTTTAAAAAAACAGCTCTTTCTAAAGTGGTTGAACAGACTCTGAAACCCAGAGCACTGCGGTTCAGGAATTCATAGTTTCTAGCAGAGCCACCAACGGTGAGGCTCAGACCTGTTTCCATCATTCACTGCACTGTCTTCGGATAGAGGGAGGTGAAGTGATTGACTGGACGGTGCTGACTCAGGGTGACCCAGCGTTGTCCTTCTCCCCAGGCCCCTGGGGCAGTGCACACAGGCACTGACAGACCACTGCTGTGACCGTGCTTACCTAGAAGACCAGTTCTGTTCATGCCAGAGAGCATTTCCAAATGTTGGCTAGAATAAGGACAGCTGAGTAACGTGAAATTCAGGCCACAAAACATCACTTTTTTCACTAAAAATCTCAGCTTCTCCGTACAAGAAGTTTTAACCAAGTCTGTGTTATGGTATTGATGAAAGCTGTAATGAAAGGGAATAGACCAAGATGTGAAGAAGAAAGGCAGCAGATACAATGTTTGGCTGTGGGGATTATTAATTTGTCATGGAGCTACTCCAACTCAGCCATGGAAGTTGTTTCTTCTGGGCTGCATGGAAAAAGACCTTTTCCTTGTGAAAGTGGTAGTCACAGGGAGTGGGGGAAACAAGTAGCAGGAATGCTCTTAACACCCACAAAGATTATGTGATCAGCTTCTACCTCTGCCACGCAGTGAAAAGTGGACCAGGTGTTCACAAAACAGTCGTACCTTATGCATGCAAACTACATGTGGCAACAGCTGTTGTGTCCTTGCATGGAGCTTGTGGCTGAACAGCAGCACTTGGCAAAGGCAAAGCCCAAGGAGCCTAGAGTCCCTCCCCAAGGGGCAGAGTACACCCCTCATGGCTCACTGTGCCACATGCACAGCAGCAAACTGCTACACAGGCAGATGCTCTGCCCCTTCCCTGGCTTCCTTCCACCCCTGGCCTCAGGGAAGTTTCCTCCAAAACACATACAGCCAAAACATGCTCATCTAGAGATGGGATGACATTTCTAAACCCTCTCTCTGCTTGAGACAGGAGGAAGGTAACCATGTTAGGAAGGTAACCATCTCAGCATGCAAACAAGTGCTGAGACAGGAAAGTGTTGTCCCTTACAGTCTTTCCTTAGAGACTCAGTTTTTCGTCTGCTTTAAAACAATCATACTGATGTCTCTTTGAAACAAATTCTGTAGATTAACTTCTGTGTTGATTCAACATCACTTCTTTCTTTTTCATATAATGTCTAACTGATTCTGTGAAGGCACTGAGGCTAGTCAGTGGGCTGGGGAGCACACCCAATATTTATCCCTGGCCATCAAAACATGCAGGAATGTCTTGCCTAAAGCCAAGGTAGCCTTTGTGGATAATTAGGTATGAGGCTTAGTCTGAGGCTCAGGCTGTAATTACCATCCACATCTCTGTAGTGATGCCTGTTACACTGCAACTTATATTCCCTCTGAGACACCCATGTTACCGTGGGGGTCATGGTGCAGGAGGAGAACTGTATGAGGCAGAGGGGTTGTACAGTGTAGTACAGCTGTTACTTGTTCATTTCAGTGCCTCCTGAAAAAGCAAAAAAAAAGAAAAAAAAAAAAAACCAAGCAGAGATCTTGTGAGGGCTACTACTCCAGTTTTCATGTGAGCTCAGAGATAACACTGCATTGAATGGTTAGTTACTTCTTTCACTACCCAGAGGACATTGTCTGCTTCTCCTGGAAAGAACATTCCAGCTTGACAGTGCTAAAATTATCTTCATGGCTGGAAAGCTCGAAGTATTTACACCAGAGGAAAAGGCTGGAGATTGTACCTCTGGTCATTTCTATTAATGCTTAGGGTGCATTGCTCTCAATGTCAGCCTTTCAGGAGCTGTGGAGAGTGTTTTACTCTAAGTAAGACCCATGCAGCAGCCCTCAGGAAGATCTGTGCAGTGCCTTAGGTCATGCAGGGTCTGCTGCAGTTTAGTTAGTTTGGGGTGGGTTTTCCTTAGAGCACAAGAACTTGCAGCCTTCAAGAAATGTAAGCAACCTTTAAAGGATAGGAACCTTTAGAGGACAGGAAGATTTCCCCCAAAAACATGAGACTTCACTTCTTACGATCTGCATTTATAACATGTCATAAAATTGATGCCAGCCTCTCCTCCTGGCTTTCACTTCCAGCTTGGCTGAACCTTAGTGATGCCCACAATGAGAGGCTCTGGCAGGGTGCATGGCCACCCACAGCAAATGTTGCCGTGTGTGGGCTCCTTTGATCTGGATGGCAGGCTGACTTTGCGACAGAGGGAGCAACAAGCACATGTCAAGCTGTCAGCTGGTCTCTGACCAGAAATAAGCCTTCTGGGAGTGGAGGGCACAGCTGGGTGGAGAGGCTACCCTGCAGGTTTGGCCTCTCTTGGAACTCTGAGGTGCTCTCCCCAGCTCTGTAATGTAGTCTCTCTCATCCTTCCCTAAGTGACCTCAAAGACTTGTGAGGGAAGGGATCAAAGTAAAATTATTATAAAATGTTGTTTCAACTCATAAAGTCCCTGACAAGGGAAAAATAAGAGCAGCAAATAGAAGTCACACAAAATTGGGACTCAGAAAAGATCTTATCTGCTTCAACAGATTTTGATCAGCTTTTCAAAGCCCTTCAGAACTACATCTTGCCCTTACTGCTTTCAGCAGCATTCTCTGTCCCTTCACCTGAAATGTTGTGACACCAGCTATTCTGATGGATATCTCTACACATGCATCTACCTGGTCCTCAAATACGGGGCCACTTCCTATGCCTTAGTTGTGATGGAAGTGGTAACAGGTGCTGCAACGAGGCAGACAAAAGAGTGGACAAGAAAAGACAGGGGCAAAGTATTTTCCCATCTCTTCAGCTGACAAGATTGTCTATTCTTCTACCAGCCTGAAATGGAGAGGCAAACTTCCAAAAAAGAGCAATACTGAGCTGAAACAGACACAAAGTATTATTTATTTTTAAATGAAAATGACTATTTATGGATTCAGATTTTCTTTGGATAAACATAATTTTGAAAGTGTTGAAATGACACAGTTTGACAGCTCTTGCTTTAAAACATCTATTTTTTTGCAATCTCAAAACAGACTAATCTTTCTGGAAAAGACTTCATGGGAAAACACCACTTGTTGTCTAATCTGCAGTGTACCACTTTACCCTGCCTCTCGAACTATAAGGACACACGACATTATGCCAGCAGGCAGAAGTGACTAGCTGCTTGGTTTATTGACTTTCTTTGCCTCATTTGTGCTGCTTATTTCAGATCACCTGTGGGTGAAATGAAAATAATGATCTCGGTAACTGGTGGTTGCTCAGATTCTGCTCAGAGCCCTTGGGCACTAAAGCAGCTTCAAATGTCGTTGTGGTTATACTATGTCAGTAATTGAATATTTGTAGCCTGCCTAGTTTTAAGCCTTTCTTGTATCTATCGCTGCAAAAAAAAAAAAATCATAAAACATGCAATAATATCTTAAAACGCCTCTCCTCCCCCAAGTATATGGCAAAATTCTGACTTAATCCATCTTCACCAGGTGCTGCAAGCATGCTGTGTTCAACAGAATCAGATGGGCAGCCATAGAAATTGGTCTTTTTGAGGTTTGGATCACACTTTAAGAAAGCATTTGTGTTAGTGACCATCCAAGAAAACTGCTATTGCTTGCAGCAGTTTCACTAGAGCATCACCAGAGGGTGGCAGGACGCTTTGTTGCAGCCACTGCTGCTGACTTGCAGTGCTGAGTTTGTACACACATCCATCTCTCCTCATCCTGCATCTGTCCTCTTGATCCGCAAGAGAAGTTAGCCTCCTGAAAGAGTAAACACTATTTACTGTCTTTATTCTCTTGAAAGACAGCACAGAAAATTGGGACTGAAATCCGCATCAGAAGAGTTTTGGTTATCACTCTTGTATGAGAGTGTGCCTCACTGCTCAGATTTAGTGGAAAGACTAGACTCACTCTTCTCATGCAATTGCAAGAGCACTTACTGTTGTCTGACCTTCTACCTTCAAGAGCAAATTCACTGAAATGGGACCTTGTCTTCTACACATTTCAGAGCTGTCTTTATGGAAAGCATTTGCTAGAATGGTAGTTTCCAGAATGCAGTTTGCACAGCTTTACGCGGTTGCTGCTTATATCTGAGTACTTGCAGGACGCAAGGTGCTTCCTTCTACACAGCAGACTTCTTTTGTTTCGGCATTGATGGTCTTGGCAGGCTTCCCAGCTAGGACCAAAGTGGTTGTTGTCAAGAAAGAAAGCAAGCAAGCAGACAAGAGAGAAAGATATGTATGTCCCCCAGGAACTCCAGTGTACTTCAAATACTTCCCACTCATTGGCAAGAAGACAGAGAAACACAGGGTTTATAGGTGCACTGGCAGGTTGTTTTTCACTGCTGCCTTTGCCTGCTTAATTTGGGAGTGTCTAGGAACAGCTCTGCAGAAGGAGAAGGCCAGCCTGAGTGGAGACACTCAGCTCATCTAGCAGCTACTACACCAGGCTGTGCGTGGCTTGGCTGGATCAAGTCCTTTCCAGATAACCTTTTCTCCCTGGAGGAAAGAGGATATTTTCTGCCCCATGTCAAAAACAAATGCTAAAGACATTAGTTTATGTTCAGCAACTGGATCATACAACCATGACCTGAACAGTTTTGATCAGTTCCCACTAGATGATGCTGTAGCCCCTCCAGGGAAGAGAGGCTATTGCTGTTACAAGGGGGGAAATACATCCTTAGCTTTAACTACAATTTTAGCTGAAGCACTCTTTCTGCTCATCCATTCACATCCAAANAGCACTTACTGTTGTCTGACCTTCTACCTTCAAGAGCAAATTCACTGAAATGGGACCTTGTCTTCTACACATTTCAGAGCTGTCTTTATGGAAAGCATTTGCTAGAATGGTAGTTTCCAGAATGCAGTTTGCACAGCTTTACGCGGTTGCTGCTTATATCTGAGTACTTGCAGGACGCAAGGTGCTTCCTTCTACACAGCAGACTTCTTTTGTTTCGGCATTGATGGTCTTGGCAGGCTTCCCAGCTAGGACCAAAGTGGTTGTTGTCAAGAAAGAAAGCAAGCAAGCAGACAAGAGAGAAAGATATGTATGTCCCCCAGGAACTCCAGTGTACTTCAAATACTTCCCACTCATTGGCAAGAAGACAGAGAAACACAGGGTTTATAGGTGCACTGGCAGGTTGTTTTTCACTGCTGCCTTTGCCTGCTTAATTTGGGAGTGTCTAGGAACAGCTCTGCAGAAGGAGAAGGCCAGCCTGAGTGGAGACACTCAGCTCATCTAGCAGCTACTACACCAGGCTGTGCGTGGCTTGGCTGGATCAAGTCCTTTCCAGATAACCTTTTCTCCCTGGAGGAAAGAGGATATTTTCTGCCCCATGTCAAAAACAAATGCTAAAGACATTAGTTTATGTTCAGCAACTGGATCATACAACCATGACCTGAACAGTTTTGATCAGTTCCCACTAGATGATGCTGTAGCCCCTCCAGGGAAGAGAGGCTATTGCTGTTACAAGGGGGGAAATACATCCTTAGCTTTAACTACAATTTTAGCTGAAGCACTCTTTCTGCTCATCCATTCACATCCAAACCCTATTCTTCATCTTATACTAAGGGCATTCTAAGCAAGGTATTTTGCATAGATGACAAGATGGTATGTCCAGTTGAATCCAACTTACTTAACAGGATATTCATGCCTGGGTGGCAGCAGATTTCCAGTGTTAGCCTGAAGTTCCAGCTCTCTTCTGTCTTCCTCCTTTCTTCTGCATGGGACATTATGTAGGGTATTGTAACATCAGCATTTGGTGGTCTATTTCCAGAACATATCTGCATCAACCAAGTAGGGCAGATGTCCAAAAATCCTGCCTCATTTAGCTGGAAGCTGAAACAACTCTTCTGGTAAATCTGTGATGTGGTAGCAGTGGGGATCATGATTTTAGGAAAACAAACCTAAATTATCATCTTTCATGTTGTAGTGGTTGGGGAAAAAATGAGAGGGAGGGAAGCTGTGTACATATTCTCTGTGAGTGACTTTCTTAATGACACTCTCATTGAGAGTGACTTTTGCCAAATGCTGTTTACTTTTTGCTGTCAAGTCTGTCTGAATTAATCACAAGCAACTTGATTGAAAAGTGAGACTTGTTCCCCTCTGCTTGCTAAGTGACACACAGACTGAGTGCGAGAAACAGCCTGCCAATGGCTCCATCAGGAATCCTGTGTCAGTACAACAGCTGAAAAATAGAAGACACTTTGCCAAGTCTCCATCTTAGCCCATGGTCTCTCCTACTGCTCTCCCACGAATGCAGTTATATGGCTAGAGCTTGGAGAAGAATTTGCTCTACAAAATTGTTGTCTGTGGAGCTATTCTTGCAGTGCTGGAAACTTCAAAAGAGAAATAAGGCAAAAATCTTATTTCAGCCCAGACTGATCCTACACAGTTTACGACTGAGAGGAATTAGGCCTGGATAGCAATAGATAAGAATTTGGGAGGCCACATGAAACCAGACTACTGGACTAGAAAAGTATGAGTGCTAGGTACACCAGATTAAATTAATTGTGTTCATGTCCAGGATCACAAAAAATTTGAGAGGCTTTAATGCAATCTTCATGGCGTAGCTGGACTCTAGAAGAAGCAGTCCTCAGTCCCTCATCCTATGAACAGGATCTAATGATCTAATCGGTATGTGTTGGTGGTATTTATTCTGCCCTTACAGATTAAATAAGGATTTCTTCTTACTTACTTACACTTACGTCACAAAAAATAAATTTACTCTGAAACACAGGCTGTCACTTTTGTTTCCTCTCTCCTTTTCTCAAGACATCTAAGTTAAATGTGTTTGCTTCGAAGTTAAGATACCTGGTTTGTCCTTGGCTTTCCAGGTTCTTCACAAGGAGTTAGATCCATATTTGACCAAGTCACATGGTCAGTGCTGTAGCTTTNAGGGAGGGAAGCTGTGTACATATTCTCTGTGAGTGACTTTCTTAATGACACTCTCATTGAGAGTGACTTTTGCCAAATGCTGTTTACTTTTTGCTGTCAAGTCTGTCTGAATTAATCACAAGCAACTTGATTGAAAAGTGAGACTTGTTCCCCTCTGCTTGCTAAGTGACACACAGACTGAGTGCGAGAAACAGCCTGCCAATGGCTCCATCAGGAATCCTGTGTCAGTACAACAGCTGAAAAATAGAAGACACTTTGCCAAGTCTCCATCTTAGCCCATGGTCTCTCCTACTGCTCTCCCACGAATGCAGTTATATGGCTAGAGCTTGGAGAAGAATTTGCTCTACAAAATTGTTGTCTGTGGAGCTATTCTTGCAGTGCTGGAAACTTCAAAAGAGAAATAAGGCAAAAATCTTATTTCAGCCCAGACTGATCCTACACAGTTTACGACTGAGAGGAATTAGGCCTGGATAGCAATAGATAAGAATTTGGGAGGCCACATGAAACCAGACTACTGGACTAGAAAAGTATGAGTGCTAGGTACACCAGATTAAATTAATTGTGTTCATGTCCAGGATCACAAAAAATTTGAGAGGCTTTAATGCAATCTTCATGGCGTAGCTGGACTCTAGAAGAAGCAGTCCTCAGTCCCTCATCCTATGAACAGGATCTAATGATCTAATCGGTATGTGTTGGTGGTATTTATTCTGCCCTTACAGATTAAATAAGGATTTCTTCTTACTTACTTACACTTACGTCACAAAAAATAAATTTACTCTGAAACACAGGCTGTCACTTTTGTTTCCTCTCTCCTTTTCTCAAGACATCTAAGTTAAATGTGTTTGCTTCGAAGTTAAGATACCTGGTTTGTCCTTGGCTTTCCAGGTTCTTCACAAGGAGTTAGATCCATATTTGACCAAGTCACATGGTCAGTGCTGTAGCTTTCATGGTGTGGTTATAGCTGTGAAGATTCTTGGCTGTCAATACTTGATGACATACAAACTCTTTCTGAGCTTGACCAAGATACATTACTTTGGTGCTCCATTTCACACAGCTGCAAAAAGTGAAGACCTCAAGTGAAAGTGAACCATCTTCTTTGAGCTGCCCTTTTCTGGATAGGCTGTTGACAAGTGGGAAGCATAAATAGTATTTTTAAACCTAAGCATAAGAGGAGAAAATTAGCATGTTAAGTGATCTCAGATGCTTCCACAGCCAAAGCAGTGCTCAGGAAGCCCTTGGTCTCCCCTCTGGGAGATTAGACAACCACCATCACTTTTTTATCCCCTCACGCACTTTTTACAGGGCAGAGGTCTCTATGAGGATGAATTACAGGAGAAAAAAGCTTTGTGCCATCTTCTCTCCACTTGATCCCCATAGGGGGGACATTATTGTCGCTGTGCTGTCTCTTCCCTCCCTGCCTAACACCTTTATTTAAGAGAAAGGAAAAAGGAAGCTTCATAAACCAACATACTAAGCCAGAAACATTGGGGATTAACTATATCATGGTTTTAGAAATCTAGAGGATTTTGCACAGACGTCCTCTGCCTTTACACTGCTAATGCTTTGTCTGAAAAATCCTTGTCAGTTTGACAGAAAGAGCTAATTCTATGCAAAGACACTTTATGATTTAACTGACATTAGAATGGTGAAAATCTGTTTGTTCTCTGTACCTCAAATTCTCTAAGCCAAGTATCATGGCTGTGATCCAGCCACGGATTCAAGCTTTTAGCATGAATCTACACTCTAAGTACGTGCATCATCTTATCAGATGCAAGCGGTAGCACAAATAAGAGCCACCATAACAGAAATGTTCCCTGGATTGCATATATATGAATTTGTCTCTTTAAAATGAATGCTGAATATCCTCTTTGCATGTACTTTTCATTGGTCCCACTTGAACAGAAAGCTTCTTTAGGAAATTTTTTTGAATCAAGCAAGTGGGGGCAAAGGGAAACAGATTAAGAAATGGCCCTGAAAACAAGTAGAATGACAATTTTAAGTTACCGTGAACTTGTAAAAGTCTGTGCAAACCTTTCACATGTTTGCAGAGTCTTGTTCTGCATTATTTTTGGAATCTGGGTGGGGTTCCTCCACTGTCATTTCCAAGCCTCTTCTGCTGTCTGTACAGGCCTCTCAGGCTCTCCCATCCCTGGGTGGTATCTCCAGGTCTGTCTGCTGTTCCAAGGCTCTGACCTAACAATTGTAATGTTTAAACAACACCCCTGGGAGTTTTCCCTCCCTGTCTGTCTTTGGAATGGGTGGGAAACAGACTTTCAGCTCTCAGATATGCACTGTGCTCTGTTCTTGCTGACTTTGTCCAGGTTAGCAGCATGCACAAACACACTCAAGAACTCAGCTCCTGTGGTGACAAACTAGATATGGCTTACAACAGAACATGTCCTGCTGCACTAGTAAATGGCATATTTCATGATAAACTGTTGTACTTTGAGGCACCTGAATGAAACAAGACTTTCCATCTTGGCACTGTTGAACAGCCAGTGCTAAAACTATTGACCTGCTTACAAGCAGGGAAACATTCCAGTTATGTAAACAGCAGAGAAATATTTTTTTTCTCTGCATTCCTAGAGTAAGCTGGCTTTAGCTGAGTCCATAACTTCTGTGTGTGCTGTTGCCTTTGCTGTCTCCACAGACACAATTTGGTTTCTTTTAGAACCACAGCCTGTTAAGTAACCCTACTTAAGCAAGGGGTTTCAATGTGTTCTTGTAAAAGCCAGCAAAAGATTTGGAAAAGACATTGAGTGACCAGCTCTAAAATGCTTTTCCAAAATAAGCAAAATCTGCTATGCTAGACGAGGCCAAATGCTGCTTTGAGCAGCAATTGTTTCCAACAACTGTTGCTAATGACAGTTGAAGAAAACTTTACAACGCGATGAATTAAGACCTCCTTGTTTTCCTTCTCCTCTTCTTCTTCTTCTTGAAGTACTGACTACAATGAAGTTTAATAGCCATACATAGTTCTCTTTCTTGAATCTATTGAACCTCTTTTAACCTATTCATATCACTGTCCTCTACAATATTCCAACCCAGTGATTTTTAGTCTAACTTCTGTAGTGTGTATAGTAGAGAAGAGGTCAAAAAAAGGGGGGGAAGAACATATTTTTGCTGGTTTAAATTGGCTGCTTCTCATTTCAAGTCTGTTGCCTCTAACACTTGAATTATTAGCAGTAATAATTCTCAATCCTCTACACTTCCACTTTTTATAGTTGCATTCTCAATCATTGTGTTCCCAGAAGCAAGGGTTATTTCACACATGTGATGGTTTTTCTGTTCTCTTGTTTGGTTTGACTTCGAGATGAGGCACGAACACAGGCATATAATGATACTGATCTGGCTACATGACAGGTTCATATAGGACTGCAATGCTTTTTATTCTATCTTTCTCTCTGTAGCTATAAGAGAAAGCTGCATTTTTTATTTTTCCCCACAACATACACAGGGACTTGAAATTCATGGAGTGCAAGAATACCGTCACAACAATGCACAGTGGGCTCTGGTTTTCCTTCATTTCGATTGGACCTCCACCTTGACCGCAACAGCAGAAGACAGGTGGAAATTATGCTTGAAGTAAAAATACAAATCTGAGATTCTTTTTGTGCAGCTCAAGCTCACTTCTTCACTCATTTATTCAGGAATGTTGTCTGCAATGTATATTGCAATCAATCCAATCCTACATTCATCCCACTAAATTGACTTCACCCTATCAACAAAAACGTTACAAATTTTCTGGTTCATTGTCTTTTCAAATTCAGCTTGAACAAATAACTATTGGTCTTCTAACATGGAGTGCAATTGCTTCACCTTGTCTTGACTCTTTCAGATGTATTTCAGGCAGAAGACAGACCAGAACAGACAGATTAACTTCATCTATTTGATAACTAGTATCCACGGAGTCCTCAAAGTAAGGCTTCTCTGGAATGCCAGAGATAACGAAAGCCCCACATAACTAAACAAACAGCTCAGAACAATAAAGTGATCCATGCAATTTCCTGTATTGTCTCTTTGGAGTCCATGGGCTCATGAGGCTCCTAAGTGAGCAGGGAAAAGATAACCAGCTCAGCCAAAAAGAGAGGTACTGCTATAAAACAAACACTCTGCAAGAGCTGTGTCAGCTGCAGTGCGTGTTACTTCACCTTTTCAACCTGCAATCAAACTTGAGATTACCAAGAAAAAGAAACCATTTGGGAATTTTGAAGTATGTGTATGTCAGGTCTTGCTCAGAAGCAGGAATTCTACTTTGACCCCAGCATTAGCATTTATAAGTGCTATTATATACATTATTATATATATAAAAGTATATATACATTATGAAAACCTAATTTTCAGGTGCACACCAGAGTTTCATTTCACATAAACTTATGGAAATGGGGACCATGTTCTCAAATGTTGAATACTGGCCTCTTTCTACCAGGGAGAGCTTGTTTTGCAAGATGTAGTTTGTCTGAGTAGCATGTAGCATTATATATGCACCTGTTTGCATTAATTCTTGAAAAATTCATGGATTTGTGGAATGAGATGTTTTATCCCTATGTCTTTTTATTCCTGTTGGATTTTCTTTTTTTTTTTTTTTTTAATTATCTCTCTTCCAATTTGAAGATGAGGTCAGATGCTTTTTTAAGTAAGTAGCATGTTTACTTACCACCCTGTGTTTGGCATTTGGGTGTAAGACAATAAACCTGATGTTCAGCTTACGCTGACGTTAATGGACTCCGTACATCTTCCACATAATGCTGCATCCTCACTAGGAATAAGCTTATAAATAAAGTCAGAAGAACAGCATGTACCCAACAGACCTGCAAACCCCTGTTTCTATCTACAGATATTCTTTTTAAATGTTTGGTAAGCTACTATGAATACTTCTTGGTCCAGTTAAAGAATCCAGCAATATTTGTATGGAGTAGCTCACCCTGTGAGAGGCACAGCCTTAATTTAGACTAATTTAGTATGTGCAGCAGGACTAATTTTGTCAGCACTTCTTATTTATTATAACTCCTGCCTCACTCAGAACAAGCAGCTTTGTCCAAACAGTCAAGAAGACAAGATATCTGTGTTATTTCCCAGCCTCTGAGTAACCACTTTTGCAATCTGAATGTATCCCTAAAACTTTTCAAGTGGTCTTAAATGTAGGATTAAGGTAGCAGCCAGAGATTGCATGTTTCCTGTGGCTCTCTGAAAAAAAAATGGTGTTCTAGACACAATACAAACTTTAAAACATTTGGAAGGCAAAAGCAGCAGAGTTTGCCAGAGGATGGCTGTTTCACAACAGCTCTCAAGTTTTCAAAACTTATTTTCAATGTGTGCTAAAGAAAAACAAAGCTCTTCCATTGCTTTTAGGAGGCAGAATCATTACAAAATGGATCTCCCCTGGCATACAAGTCCTGGGCACACACTTTCCACCTCTCAGCAGCAAATCCATTGTGTTTGGCTCAAGAATCGTCTCAAATTGTATGTAAGATGAAATCATGTTTGGCAAATGAGGAAATTTTGAAAGCCTTTGGGCACATTTAGTGGGTCTATCAGCTCCAAACCAAGTGTCACCTTGCAGATCTGACAGATCTACACAAGCCTCAGCTCACAGGCAAAGGAGGCAATAGAAATACGCTGGATAACCTTTCTAGGATATTAGGATATTATTTTGGGTTGGGTTTTTTTCGGAGGGGGAGAGAGAGGGTTGCATTTTTTAATATATTTTAATCCTTTCTTAGTCCTACGTTTATTGTCTGAATACAATTCTATCTGTTTCTCTTGAAAATAAATTTATAAAAACAAAACACAAACCCAAACAAACAAACAATCCTTCAGTGTGGAGACCATGTAAAAAAATGATGTCAGAAGAGCAGAGCTATAAGCTTTCCAGAAAGACCCATGTACTTCATTTGTTCTGTCAGTGCAGGAGCACATTTTGTATGTTCTATATGTTCACCCACAGGATGCCGGAACATTTGTCGGTGAACTTAGCATCTTGCCATTTAACCTTTAGCCACAACTATGCAGACTATTTAACAAGTCAGGCCAAGGAAGTTAAAGTTTTTAGGCATACTTGTGCAGTGATCTTAGAATTTTAATGTGTAAGTGGTCAAATTGTTATATATTCAAAGCCCAGAAAAATACATGAACTTTCCCATTTTGCTTCATGTGACTGTTAAAGATTGTTTTATGAAACAATAATCAATGTGACTTTCCAAGGTCATGTGCATGTTAGTGACAGAATTCAAATATAAAATGTCAATGCACTCTTAATTAGGTCAAGATGTCTGAGCAAAATTCCTGCTGTCCAAAGCATCCTCTATTCCATGTGTAGGATAATTAAAATAAATTATGCCCATGAGAAAAGCCATGCTCTATCATCAAAATCCCATTTATCTAGATAAGTTTCAAATCCCTCCTTGTTTTGTTCAGATACTGTTCATCTGTCTTTGTTTGCAATTGATCTGGCTTTGCTTAAGCTTAGTGCAGTGGGTTGTTGGGGAAATTTTTGTCTCTGTAGCCTCCATGATTAGGTTTAGGTCATTGAAAATAGGAGTTCTTAGCCTCTTCTGCTTTCCAGCTGCCCTCATGCTCTTTATCTTAACCTTTTTTAGTGACCTTTAAGACCTCCATATTTGGCTATCCTCAAGAAGCAACAATCCAAAGAGTCATCAACAGGTCCATTTCACTCTGAGGTTACAAGGTGAGGCAATGGTTTAGATTGCAGGGAAACTCCACACTTTGGTCATAGGTATAACAGCGGACAGTACATTTCACTGCGTCTGTACTCTGGGGAGAAGGCTTGAGACAGGCAGTCGTGCCAAAGACACAGGAAGAGGATGAAATGCTCTAATATTTATTTTTCTAATAGATACTTCATTTCCTGTTCTTCCTTTTCAGTATTTACATTAGAAAGTACCTCCAGCTCCACTGCATTCGATGGCGTAGTTCACTAGTAGTAGTCATACTCAGCCATGATGGTATATTCAACACCAAAAAAGATGGTTGACCCTAGCCTTCAAAACTGGAAGAGCACCCTCCCTTCTTTCCTGCCATCTGGAGTAAGAAAATTAGCCTCCACATGTAAAGGCAACTTACCCTTACCCCTCACAGCTTCCCAAGAATTCATCGTCCTTCACTCCTGGTTTTTCTGAGGTGTTCTCTAGGGGAAAAGAGGTTGCCCCGGAGTTTTGACACTGCAGAAAGATGTATCCTTACAGTAAACCCTTAAATGTGCTTGCAGGAGAACGAAGCAAAAAAATAATGGAAGGGAAAGGATGAAATAAAGAGAAAAAATGTTCTTCTTTCTATTTAATGGAGGGGGGGAAACAATGCTCAACTAGGTCCTGTCTGTATTTGTTATTTTAGAAGGTTCTTGCTTGCTTGTTTGTAACACATGCAGCTGATAATAAAGTAACTAAATTTAGTAAAGAAATTAGCAGGTTTCAAAGCTCACACTAGTCTTTCATGGAAAAAATTTTCTGTATTCTTGTAGCCTTTCATTAAGCACAAAAAGCAGTTTCCATTATTATCTTAATTTTAGTTCTGCAAACTTTACTTTTGAGTTGAAATTTTGCATTCTTTTTCTAAATCCAACTATTAAATGACTTCAGAGTGAATTTTAGCTGTCACTGGACTTGGTTTTGATTTCGAGGGGTTTTATCATGCATGTCTTTTCTTACCAGAGTTACATACCTGAACTGAAGCATTAAATGCATGTCAATGCATATCACTTTTGTTATGACTCTCTGTAGACCTGCTGGCAACTCCTGAAGCTGTGAATTTGAGATTGCATGGGACAAAACAAGAGAAAGAAGAGAAATCGAGAATTTTGGTGTTCATAAATCTATGGGAGTGTAAGTCCTTTTTAAGGACACCACAGTAGTAAAATTCAGGTTTAGAGTTCATGCAGCATTAGGCTTCCTCTTCCCTTTTGTCTATATAGATTTTTTAAGGGTTCAAGAAACAAAAGGAACCTTTAAAAAAAGCATACAAATGTACTTTATGCATTTTTTAACATTAAAACATTCCCAAGTTGTAATAAACAATACAGATTTGTGATGTACTGTATTTCTTTTTCTTATATTTTTAAAAAATACAATAATGTTGCACTCCTAATTCATTTATTTTTGCAAGCAGAACATAAAAATCTGCAAAATTCCTGGTCATGGAAACTGGAAAAGTCTTAGAAGGAACAAGATACTTTGTCTTTCTATAGTTCTTGAAGGGCTTATCACCTAAATGAGAAGCAATCTCTATAAGGAAAAAAAAAGACCTTTTTTCAGTGATTGTGGTAATAGGTCTGGAAATACATTTGGAATGACACTGCTGTTTCTTTGTTCCTCTGATTTTAAGTAAGTAAGATTTGTTCCACATTTTTTTATCCAAACCACCATGTCTACCTGAAAGTTAAAATACTCACCAATAGCAATAAGAGAGAAAAAGAAAGCAAGCTTCTGCTAGAATGGATCTAGTGTGCAGAAGCAGAGGAAAAAGGTGATCTTGTCCTCAGCAAAAAGAGCCCTTTTATGGTCAGGTCCCAGTGAAGCTGGTGTCCTTTAAGGTACTTAGTTTACAGAAATCGCTAGTTGTTAGGGGTACCTACTCCGTTTTTAAAGAGTTAACATATGGTGTTTATTTGGAAGGGCAAGGACAGTCACTGCTGGGAGCTTGTCCATTCTTGGAGAAACTAAAAACAAAGATTCTGTGCCCCCATTATTGTTATTAAGTAATAAAATTGCTTCTAAATATCTTGCTCTTTTCTTTTTAAGTTACGTGATATGATACAACCTGTAAACACCTTAACAAGCTCTACCTAACAGGTGTGACCCACGAGCTGACACTTGCATATGCACAAACCAAACAACACAGCAACAAAAAAGTGAAGCCATTCTTGTACTTCTGAAGAAAAAAAAAGTGTTCCTTGCGGAATGATTTTGCAAGTGTGTGTAATCAATTGTAAATAAATAGGAAAAGTTAGCGTTTATAAGCAAGAAGCTTTGAGTGTAAAAGACTATTTAAACTGGCGTGAAATAAGCCATTGCTTTCATTCACAAAGATAGTTTTCAAACCAGTTATGTTCTCTTATGACACTTTTGCTGATGTCATGAAAGGCCTTTTAGTGATTGTATCTAACAGGAGACTTTGTCAGTTCATTGTGTAAATAATGGTACCCTGAAGATATGAACAGAAATTGTCCCTCTTTTCTTGGTGTGTACATATAATCACAGTCTGGGTCTACTTGAATTTAAGACTAGAATTTAAAATCAGCATAGAAGCCTGCACAGGTGCCCTCTGTATTGGGAGACCTAAAGGAACTATTTGAAAGATCAGAATACAACCTGGTTACTGAATACTGATATCATGGTACTGCACTGAGAGGTTTCAAAGAGGGAATAAAATCAAGAGCACATGTTTTGTGTGTACACTCAAATGACGAGGAAGGAAATGCAAATACAGAACTTGGGAGGAGAACTGAAACTACCAGTAGGCAGGAAAGAGCACCACCAATAAAAACCACCAACAGGCAAAACAGAGCCAAAATACTTCCACATACAGTGCATGATCCAGGATCTTCAGTTCCTACCTAATAGCGACTAGCAAGCTCTGGAATTTCCCTTTCCACGTGTGAGTAGGTATTATTTATATCCTGTAAGATAAGTTCTCCACACTGCCTCAAGTGATTACATCCCACGTTTCTGGTAAACACCTGTGCTTAAAGCTTCAACTCAAGAGACTTGATCTAAGCCAATTCTAAGTTGATTGATTCTCTTGGAGGTCCATGAGCCATGCCAGTTATACCAGGATCCACCAGGCTACCATAACTCACCTAGAAAATGGGGTTGTAACATCCCTGATGATGAAGACTGCAAAGCTGCAAAAAGAAGTAGATTAAGCTGAACTTGGTCATGCAGTGCTATTTAGTGCATGGCCCTCATAACAGCTCTGTAACCTGGCTGGGAATGAGACATTGCTGAAGCAGAATGAAGTCCTCTCTGCTTAGCTACCCTCAGCCAAAGCTGTTCCCTCCCTGAGCATCTCTTTCCTTGCCCACAGCACTTGCTACAGGAAAGGACTTTTTCTTCACCGATGACAAAGACTACATCACAGCAACAGAATGGAGATCCTTAGATCAAATCTATCACAAAACTTGGTGTCTAATGCAAAGTAAATCAGCAATTGAATCTCGAAGAATTCAGTGAACATGGCACTGAAAAACCAAATGAAATCATAATTGCTTTAACACACAGTTTCAGATAACTGTGCCTGGAACAAAAAGAGAGTACAAAGGTACACCTAAGTAAAATAGCTTTATGAAGTGAAAGAGTAGTAGCACTGAGTTGACTAGACATGGCTTTTCATCATGACTTAATTTTTGCACATCTCAGGTAATTTCAGTGGGGGGAAAAATAATTTATTCCTGTTTATAACAAAAATAGGCTTTGTACAACATACAGTAAATTTATTCCAAGAATTAATTCTACATCTTTTTCCCCAAGATTTTTTTATGAATAGTGCCAGTACTGACACATACAGCAATTTTTTCAAAGCAGTATGTGAGTTTTTATTACTAGTTGTCCATAGACAAAAGACTGTCCAATTCTTCTTCTACCATATACCTTTCAAAGAGATAGCAATTAACTTTATTGATTGCCTTTCTGGTAATAATCATGATTTTATTTCATTTAAGGATCATGCTTTATGTGGTGAGAAAGTTCATCTAATGGCAAACATCAAAAACAATAGAAGTGAGAACATATGCTGACTGAACTAGATTAATCCAGTCTAACCTTTTCGGTCATGCAATACTGATGTGCTGACACATGCACAGAAAATCTTTGTGACAAGTAGACAAAATACAAGACCATGGGAAAGGTAAATTGCAAAATACGGTTCCAGACATGATTACTGTACAGAGAGGGGAGTACACTAAGCATAGAGCTCATCATACTGATGCGTCTTCTTGCACCAGACAGACACACTTAGGGCCGTCACTTACATGGACACACAGATGTGAAGACAGAAAGATAGTTCTTTCCTCCATACAACAGAATACAGGTATAACATTTAGATTAGCTTCAGACTCAAATCTGGTGTTCTGAAATGGTGTCAACTGGCATGTCTCCATCAGTTTCACTGATTTCCAAAGTCCGTCCAAATTTTGGTCTCTTCCTTAGATGTTACTAAGACAAAATTTTGATCAGTAATAAATATGAACTATGCTTGAATATGCAAGGAAGAATTAGTCCCAGAACACTGAGTCTCTCTCTGATGTTTGTTTTTGTTTTGCTGAAATCTTAGTATTATCTAGCCTTTGTTAACCAGGCAGGAAAGGAGACCCTTTGGACCCTTAACAGTAGGAGGATATAACCTGATTGTCCCTTCAACCAGAAAAAAAAACCCCACGTGAACCAAATAGGTCAGACTGCTTAAAGACATCTTAAGCTTACTCCAAACACTTTTTTAGTTTAACTGCTGCAAACACATAGACCTTTAGTGTGATTTTAACTGGGCGAGGAAGCCAAATGCAAAATACAGCACGTCCTCCTTTCTGTTTTCTTTAACTTCTGATAGGCTGATGAAAGGGACATGGCATGGTTGTGTGAGTGACTTCAAACAAGGGTTTGTAAGCCCTTGGGGTGCTGAGTGTACCTGCTGTTAGGACAGAAAAGATGCAGCAGATGTCTGGAAGAGTACAGGATGGAGGCTGACACTCTTCCAGCTGTCCCAGTATTGTGACATGACTGTTGGCTGGGATGCCTCAATGCTGTCCTCATTAACGTGTGAAATGTGGACTTTTCTGCTGATCTAGCTCTCATTTCAGTTTTTGCCTGCTCCCATCCTGAGCTCAATGTTAATTATTACTGCTGTCCCTGAAGTTAGCTGAAGAACTCACACTTCTTTCTGTAAGGGAAAAAGAGCGCGTTCTTTCTCCAACTTTGTATATTTTCTTTCTCGTGGCACTGTGTTTTTAAGGTCTCTTTGTTCTAGATGTGTATCACAGTAATTCTGAAAGCATTTCCATTTCTCATGTCTTCAGTCCTGGGTTGGCTTAATTTCAAAATAATATTTTGGGTAATGTGCATAAAAACTCTCATGCAGAAGGAGAGTGAGTTTGTATGAATATAAAATGAGCCATGTCAGACTAGTCTAAGGATATGTGTATGTTCCAGTCTTCTTTTTAACTAACACATTCTAGGAAACAGTTTAAAGACAGGCAAATATAGTTAATACTCTTTTGAAATCTGGGATACACCACTTCATGTTTTCAGAGATGGAAGAGATATATTTGTACTTTGTTGGAGAACACTGGCACTGGAAGGATTTTTATTCCACAGTTTTTCTGCACACAAATGTTTAGTGTCCACTACGTTACCATATGGCTGGGAGTTCAACTGCTTGACTACACATTGATGTGTGAAGCATCTCCTTTTGAGAGAGGTCCCTGACATTTTCACTTAATACCATGTAATTGTTTTTATTAGAAATGATAGTGAAGTTTCTCTCTGTTCATCACCTCTGTTTTTCCTCATAATGTGCTATCTATCCTATTCTTTTGCCTGTTTGTGTTGGTTTCCAACACTACCTGGAAACTAAACTCCAAGTAAACCACTCCCCTTCCCCCACACCCCTTGTGGTAAAGGGATGGACAAAAGCAGAGATTATGGGTTCAGGTAACAATTTATTGAAAGCACAAAGCAGTGAAAAAAGACGTACACTGTAACAAACAGCAATATTAATAGCAAAAGTATACAGAAAGAGAAGGTGTTTTACCCACAAAAGGTGTTCACCAACAGGAAAAAAACCACGATGGCATGGGTAGGTCATGGGTTCCCCAGGCAAAGGCACTCATCCATCCCTACAACCAGGACACCATCACATCTCTTTTCAGCTATCTCCACCAAGCTGAAGATAATTTCTTGTCGGAGACCAGTATTTTCATCACAGTATCTTAAATGCACATCCAAAATACTCCATATTCATAGGCCATACTAGAAGTTGTGTGAATTTTAATAAGGTAGCTGTATCCCTGGAAACTGCAATCCTTTCTTATCCACAGAGAAAAGTCACACTTCTCCTGCTTGTGAGTTTCAGTTGCAATTGGGAAGAACTGCTCCACATGCCCCAAACCTTCTTTCCCTTATTCCTTAAAACTTCAGCTCCTCTGGAAAATACAGAACTGCACTACTCATTCAGAAAAGCACTTTCCAGTCATGTTTGTGAAGGCCATTTCTTAGATTCTTTGGAGCCTGTTTGATATAGTGAAGAGCTTAGAAATTTACCCTCGCTCTCTCAGAGCACCACTCTGCTGTGTTAGTGCAGAATATCTTCTGAAGAACATATGCACAGTAAGCAGTACCTGTGTGCTGTAAGTTAGCAGAGTGGAAGACGGACAGTGCTTTTGTATTTCAAGGCTAAAATATACAGTAAGTTTTGAATAGGCAACCTGGAATAGCCTGTCTACCAAACCTATTGTTTTAATTGTATCAGCCTATTCAGGAGCAAAAAAACGCCATAAACAGGCTTCACCATACAGACCTTGTCTGTATCTTTCCTGCCCCACTAGAGCTTTCAGAATTTCAAGTTACCTTGAAAACCTCTCTTCTATGATCAAAGGGGCCTTCCATGTTTTTCTCACTTTCAGTGTTAGCCTAGATCTTTCAAAAATCATACAGCACATACTTCAGAGTGTAGAATACGGCAAAATATACTCACTTTAGCATGAAAGTTGTAGGCCAAAGACAGACTGACTGTGTGCTTATGGATAAAGTATGCCTCATGAATTCTGAAGAGCTTAACTTAGAAGTGTTGTGAACATCTGCTTACAGACAGAGACCAGCAGATGTTTTGATTTTGCCTACCTTTTTTTTAGTCTTGGAAGCTCGCCATATGATATTCTTATTGTGCGTTGGGTTTGTCCACCAGTGAAGACGGAATTCTTATGACTAAACTTCATCATTGTCTGAATACTGAGAAGCAATATGAATCTTGTTTTTCTTTTTTTATAACTTGAACTAATAACCCGTTATTTGGCTCGTTTGAATGCTTGTTTGCTCTGCTGAAGACTAAAACACACAGACCTCTGCCTGAAAGGAGAAACTTTTGGCAGACTGACACTTCTCCTCCTACATAATAATCTTTTTCCAAAGTCATGTGGACAGACATTTTGCTCTCATTTAACTGCCATGTATTCTCTTCAGTCTGTGTCAGAACTCCCAGAGGTGTCAATGGGATTTGCGTGTATAAATCAAAACTGACTGCCTTCAATTTCTGTGTGTTTAAAGAATGTTTATGTGGGAAGTCTAAACTTCAAGTTTCTAGCCCTAGAAAATTTATCTTAAAATAATTACAGCCAGTGAATTACTGCTATGTGAAAGGATTGCAAAGTATCTGTCCCAACTTTTAATGATAAAACAAGTGATAATTTAAGAGCTTAATCTCCTTTTATTCCTTCTTCTTGAGAATACTCTTATATTTATAGAAAATTCTTTGTTTCCTCCATATGTTCTGTTTAAGCCAAGTGCTGAGGCCTAAAATGGCCAAAAAAATCCACTCAGATTTTATGCCTAAAAGCTTGATAGTCTAGCTTTGGTTCCTCAGTACTGAATGCATAATGCATCCTGTATAATGCACTCCTCCACTCTCCTTTCACTATTGCCATTTAAAAAAAAATTAAAAAATATAACTGTTAGAAACTGCTAACAGTGTGTTCCAGCAACACATTCTAGCACAGGGAGCTTCCAAGACCAGACCCTGCTTTGCAACGAGACTGCAGTCTTGCTTGATCTTTGTTATAGTCCGGGGGCAGTGAATGAAGCTGCAAGCAGGTAAGGCACTGCAGCACTGGGAGGTAAAGGTTCTCAGCCAGGAGGAGAAACCACACATTCCAGGACTCAGGAGCTGGACATGTTCTTTCTCCCAAAGGGCACAGGAAGAAAAACAATGAAGTAACTTCTCAAAGCCCTTTCTTTCTCCCCCTTTCCTAGAAAAGTTCTGCTGCTCTACCAGGGGCTGGCACTTCGCTGATACTGTATTAATGTCTCCCTACACTGATTTCAGAGGTCATTTTCTGAGATTGAAAGTATTTCTACCCCTACTCTGAAAATGCTATTCCTGAAAGCTTTCCTCCTCAGACAGTTCCTTAAACAGCCCCCACTGAAATCCTGCCTGACATCTGCAAGGGGAAGTGGACAGCACAGAGTAATCCTGTACCCTGGCAAAGGCTGAAGAGGAAGAAAGACTAGCTCAGGTAGCTACATAGTGTGTTAGGTTTCTCCAGATGGTCAATGTGTGCTTGAGCACAAAGAGAGTCTTAGAACAAGCTTAAGTAACATCAGGTTCTGATCTCTGTTCTTAAGCTGTCATTTTATCTCTAGTTTAGCTAAAATTTAGAATGCTGTAAAATTCCTGCAGAAGACCTAACATTTCAGTTGCAGCTGGGTTTCCACTGTGGCACAAAGTTGCTAACAGAACATCCTTACTGTAAAAACAAAAATGACCTGCATTCCTTCAAAAATTGTAGGGTATGTGATATTGCGGTGTTGTCTCTGCAGGCACAAATACTGTGTGGGTTGAGTACAAGGATGTGTTCTGTCCAGCTGTATTTGGGGGAACACGAAGGGGGGGAAATACAATGCTTTTCTTCTCCATATTTGGAAAGATGCTTGGCCATGTTTCATTGAGTAATTCAAGCAAAAAGCTATTTGGCTAAAGGACAGCAATCCTCAGACTGTTTGCAGAAGGGTTTATAACTGGGGGTAAAGATTTCCCTTTTGTTTAGTAATCAGGGTGGTGTTAAATGACCATATGATCTTGTGGGGAGACAGTAAAGAATTACTGGAATTCACGAAGTCTGTGGATTTTAATAAGACAATTAAAGAGATACACTAATGTGACTGTAAAAGCAGCTGAAGTGCTGCTCTTAAGCTTTCCTTTTCAGGACCAGTCAGCCCTCTTCTGTCACATGACAAAGAGAATTTATTCACAAGATCTAATGGTTTTTTGTTACCTGCTGTTTTGTAATGGAATAGAGTCACAGTCCAGCACCACCTTCTTAAGTACACTGTCATCAGAAGCCACATGAAACCTGCATTTTCTGTTCAAGTAATGAAGCCCAGGGCAGATATTTTGACCTTCAGGGACACTTTAAGTGGGAAAAACTCCTTCTGCTCTCCACTTCCCCATCTGCTACAGATCAGTATGAACCAAAGCACAAATAATATGCATGAATACAACAGGGAAAAGACCATCAAAAGAAGAGGGCTTAAGCACACCAACATGGAAAGGATTTGTAAAGAGCTGGCAGGCAGGCTTGGAGAAGGCAATTTCATTACAACAGAGATTTCCCCTGGAAATGCTGTTTTCAGAAAAGCTTAGTGAACATGTAGTGAACAGAATGCTTGCTGCTTACACATACATACATGACCTTCACCATCTGCAAGATGACTTTTTCTTTTGCAAGCACAGCCTCATGGATGAAATACCTTCTTGAGGATTTTACGTGCTTGTGTCCAAGCTTTTAAGTTTCAGTTTATTCCAGAAATTATTCTAAGGTTTTGTTAAATCACATCAGGAACGGACTTGAATTCTTCGGCTGCCCTCACTCTTTCCCTCATATCAGTAGATTTCATTTACTACAGATACTGATGCCAACTTCTCACAGTATCTTGTAATGCTTTAGTGTAATGTACAAATAGATTGAATGTCAATGGATGTAAAGAGAGTCACCTGTGTTATATACAAGGAGAAATATATGAGAAGAATTATTCACTATTCACAGGTCACTGATTCTTTTCAAAGCCTTTTGCAAGCTAATTATCCATTGACTGAAATTTCCCCTCACCACTGAAATTTTTCTGGATTTTGTTTCACATCAGTACTGTGCTAGCGTCTCAGTCTTGCATCCACAGTCAAAGCTTAGCTGTTTACCTATTTATTCCTCTAGTATTGCAAACTCCCTGTGTGATAAATATATTTTCATCTTGCACCAATGACTTGACTTTGCGGCCCTGTATACATACATCTTTAAGTTAAACCAGTAAGAGCTTCTGTGCAGCATGACTGCAGGGCCTGCCTGACTTAAGAAAATACATGCTTTCACAAATTGTACATGTATCAAGGGTTAATTTAAAATTGCCATGTTATTTTTTGCACTTGCAGTTCTGGTGAGATCACTGAGACTGAACTTAACTACTGTGTTTTCACCATTGCACACTGGCAGTACAGGAGGTGTATACAAAAACTGGCTGTTGACATGAATTGTTCTTCCTTTGTTAAAAATGTTTCCAATACATTTTTTCCTTTGATTTGGAGTCCTAAAATGTGTGGCATTTATAAATATGCATGTGGGATTATGTAAATATGGGTGAAACAAAGGAACTGACAGTTAGCTTTTCAACAAACTAACCCAGACAAAAATACTTTTTGTGATCTGAAAACTCAGGGGTAACAGCAGAACATCGTAACTGCAATGATCCACTTCAGTTAGGAGCACCTTGAGGAACCAGCCTCTTCTTGCCTATGCTTTTCCATTCTTTCATTCTGGTTTGTGCAAAGACCAACACAGTCTACAGCCCAGTGCAATGCAGATGAGAAGACTAGGTATACTAGTCGTGTGACTCAGACCACAGTGGATGCAATTAGAGCACCATTTCTTTAATGTTCCAAAGACCAATGGTGCAAATCAACTTCCTGAGAGCTTCAGTGGTTGTAGCAACTTTCAGCTACCCTTTCAAGACAAAAAGTTCCCATAGTGTCCCAAGTATGTTATTGTAGCCTTCATTTCACTGTAACATGAACAGAAACTGATCGGTCCATCACATGCACATCCTTTGGTACTAAAACTATTCTTCACATATGCCTCTGTAAGAGTGTCTGATTTCTATCTTCTATTCAAGCACTGAGTTTCAGAAGTATACCTAAGAAACAGGTTTTTGTGAAACACTTGGACTACTACATAAATGTAAAAACCTGTTGGATCTGTATATCAAATGCATCATTTGCCTAATTAAGTAATATATTCTGTTACTTAGTCTCTTGTCATTCGCAGTGAAATTTGAGTATTGCTGGAAAGTCAAAAGGACAGTATTGCATCAATTTTCCATAAGTTAAAGTCTCAGTGAATAAAGAATAAATAATTCAATCAAATGTAAATGTGGGGCTTAACTTGCAAATGCGCCAATGTACCTGTGTATTCCATCGCACTGTGATATGTCAACAAAAGCAAACTCAAGCAGAGAGGAGGAGTAAATATGTAAAGGAAGGAAAATACCAACAAAAGGTCGAAAGCTGCAATCAACAGGTTTACGTGGCTAATTTGTCCCAGGGTAATTTTTCTGAGACTCCTTGAAATGGAGCTGATTAAGTAGAAAAATGTTTAATTTGAAACCAATGGCTAAAACAAACCCCAGTTGTTGCCTCATTAATATTCTGGAGAATTAAATTTGTACTGAGGTTGGCTGAGGGGTAGTGGGTTCTGATTTGGCGGGAGGTCTCTTTGCGAGTGCACCTCCCTCCCAAAGTAATTCACAGACAGCAAGACAGCACAGGATCTCTTCTGAGAAGTGGCTTATAATGTCACACTTGGCTACCAGGAATGTTTCATAACAAGCATAGTATTGTCACTGTTGCGACAGCCATCTATATGTTTGCATACACGTGTTGATGCACATATGCAAGTGCTTTTATGCAAACACCCTTGTGGACACTCACCCCATATATCCGGACACCTCGCTGTCATTTCTGCGAGATGTACATCAATAAAGTATTGCTACATCTTGAAAGTTGGAAAACCGAGTCCTCAGACGGCTGAAGGCTGCCCTTGAACAAGAGAGGGAGGGAGACTGACAGACTCAGGACCGGGACCAGAGCATATGGACCCTTCAAACCTCCCAGCCGCAGGCGCATCCTCCCCGCAAAACAAAGGGCTAAATTAACCACGATTAATTCAGCACGTGTCAGTGCAAGCCCTCACTCCGTCCCCGCGAGCTCCAGCCCGCGCGGCGAGGGAGCGGAAAAGGCTCTCCTCACTTTTCGGGGGGGTCCTGCCTTTCC
>VZRS01003303.1:123600-282321 GCA_013398055.1 Ifrita kowaldi | reverse complement strand
GGCGGCGCCCCCCCAGCCGTGTGGGCCCCATCGGGGCGGGACGGGGCGGCAGGAGGCGGGGAGGGACGGGGGGGTGGACGTTACCGAAAGGCGAGGGGCGAAAAACCGAGAGAGGGGCGTGCGAGGGGCAGCACCTCAGCCGCGGGGGATTACAGGGCGCGGATACCTGCGGGGGCCGGCGGGGAGGCCGGCACGGAGACAGAGAGGTAGGGAGGCAGGCCGGACGCCCCTCCGAGGAGAGAGGAGGTGGGGCGTCAGGGGGCGACCAGCCGCTCGCCTGCCGCGGCTGCCAGCGTCTCCCCGCGCCCGCCGCCGCGCCATGTGGCCCCTGGTGGCTCTCTGTTGCTGGTGGGGGCTGTCCCTGTCCCTGTCGCCGTCGGCCACGCAGGGCCGGGCGGGCGGCCAGCCGGGCGCCCTCTTCCGCGCCCCGACTTTCGCCTCGCCATCCCTGGAGGCGCCGCCGCTGCCCGACACGACGGAGAGCAAAGTGGAGAAGCTGGGGCGCGCCTTCAAGCGCCAGGTGCGGCGTCTGCGGGCGCGCAGCGGGCAGCTGGAGCTGGTGTTCCTGGTGGACGAGTCGTCGAGCGTGGGTCCGGCCAACTTCCTCAGCGAGCTGCGCTTCGTTAAGAAGCTGCTCTCCGACTTCCCCGTGGTGCCCGCGGCCACGCGCGTCGCCATCGTCACCTTCTCCTCGCGCAGCAACGTGGTGCCACGCGTGGACTACATCTCGCGGCGGCGGCCGCAGCAGCACAAGTGCGCCCTGCTGGGACGCGAGATCCCCGCCATCGCCTACCGCGGCGGCGGCACCTACACCAAGGGCGCCTTCCAGCAGGCGGCGGTGAGACGGGGCGGCGGGCGGGGGCTGCGCCGGGCGCGGGTACGCGGCACCGCGGTGCGGGGCGGTGCGGTCAGGGGTGCGGAGGGATGCGCGGTGGGACGTGCGGTTAGGGTTGCGGTGGGATGTGCGGTCAGAGGTGCGGAGGGATGCGCGGTGGCGGGTGAGGTGAGGGGTGCGGTGAGAGGAACGAGCGGTGGTGCCGTGAGGTGCAGCACCGGTGCGGTGCGGGGTGCGCTGTGGCAAGGCGAGGTCTCGGCATCGAGGGGAGGCGCGGCGATGTGTGAGTCGCAGTAGTGCGTGGGGTGTTGGGGTGCGATGGCTCGGTGTACGGTGTGCTGTGCTGTGCAGTATGTGGTGTGGGAATGTGGTTCTCTGCGTTGTTCGAGGGTGTTCTGTGACAAGGGGTGTAGGGCTGCGTGATGGGGTGTGGAATGGTATGGTGTGGGATGCAGAATAGTATGGTCAGGGCAATTATTCACAATCTTCCTGTGCTGTCTGCACCTGCAACTCCCATGTTTTCTGCCGCCCTTGCAAACAAATGTGTGAATTCGTTCTTGGAAGGGGCATGGAGACCATGTCTCAATTTCAGAAGTCTGGCGTCTGAAACACCTACCTGGTTTCATGGCAGCGGGACTTGAGTGCCTGCTAGCTGTCAGACATACCTACACACTGTTGGAAGGTGTCTGTTTTAATTGCTGGTGACTTACTAAGGTCCCCTTAAGCTGTGTACGCTATACCAGTAAGTAGGGGCATGCCCCCAGGAACATTTCCAGACACCGTAACACAATCACTTGTAGTTCTGTCATACAGACCCATGGCAGAAATTTGGTCCAGGCAGCTCCTGGACATGTGTTGGCACTTGATCATGCTGGGGCGACTTCCCAGTAGCTGGTTCATGGACAGCCAGTCTACTCAGGAAGCTTTTTTCACAAGGCTAGGCCCGGCTTTTCCTTGTCATTTGGCCTCAGTGGTCAGAAACAACCACCAAACCAAGTCTCATTTTTGATTTTGTTTTTTTTTTTCTTACATCTAATTTCTGGTAGTGTCCTGTAGCTGAGCATTTGGTGCATTTGTCTTGAAACACACACATTCTCATTTGGAGCTGAGGAGTGAGATTGCAAGAGGTGCGTCACTGCTGGGCATATGAAATTGGCAAAGATTATCCTCTTCTTCGCATTTGGCAGGAGAAAGCAAGTCCACTGTCTAACATGCTCAGAGCTGCACATGCCAAACCTGCTTTAGGAAGACACATCCCTGTATTAGATATTTCACTGTGAAGCCGTGTTTCAATATAGATCCATCCCAGGGGTGTTGTGTGAAAAAGTTAATGATACAAGTTAAAAATAACCATTAAAAACAAAATATAAGCTTAAGACATACCATCTGTTTTCTTGATACGAAATCTTGACTAACAATATCTTTAAAGCAGAATAAACAAAAAATCCCTTCAGAAACCTACAATTTAATTTCTTGAGCCTAGCTAAACTTCATGGCTCCAACAGCATGACTGTCATTTTACACTGTGGTCTTATAAGCATGTGGGAAGAAAAATACTCACATGGTGACAGGGAGAATTAAGATAGAATGACAAGGTTAAATTCCGGTCTGCTCACTGGTTCTTGGTTAAAGATACTGTACTGTGGTTTTCTTCAGTATGATTTCTTCATGTCAGACGAATTAACATCTTCAGGGCATACTCTTCTTTCTAGACACTCTTCAGAAAATGACTGTTCTAAGTTTAAAATACTACTTTTGGAAAAAATCTAGAAAGTTTTTTAAGTGTGGCAAAACTGCTATTCCCTCTGGACTCTTAGACTGCTGCCTTATGTTTTTAACTGTCTTTTGGTACAACCATAAAGATTTCTTATTTCACTTTTCTAAAATGTCTCTTTTAAATTTTTTTTCTTTTACACTTTAATTTGGGGTTCCTTCTGCTTCTGACCAAATTCTCTGCTTCTTTTCCAAATTCAAAAGTATTTGCAAAGCATTACAAAGTCTCTTGAATTGTATCAGTAATGTGTTATCATAACAGAAAATGAAAGAAAGTGCATCGTTAGACTAGTCCCAGCACTTTAATCATCATGCAGCACTCTTCCTTGGTAGGTCTGAAAGTGATTAATTTACATCTGTGACAGTTCCACTGAAACCACAGAGGCAGAGAGATAAGTGGATTCTGCATCTAAGGTCATCAGGCCAGTTAGTGTCTGACCTGGGAACATGAGTGAACAGGAGCAAGATTTACATAGCAATTGCTGTCTTAGAACGTGTGGCAGAAAAACTGGTCATTTAACATCATCCTGAAGCAGACCTGTTCAGTTAGACAAGCTGTTGCACAACCATGTAACGTCCATCTTCTTGGAAAACATAAGGGTTCTCCTTGGCACTGCAATTTTGCATCCTCTCCGAAAGTACTTCACAGACAAGTTTATTTCAGAGTTTCTGTGTTTTGTCAAAGCGGTCCGTACGAACTTTTGCCATGTGGACCACACTTTGACATTCCTACCCAGCAGATTAAAGATCAATTCTATGGGAGTCACAGAAATATGCTGGCTATACCACAAGAGACAGTGGCAAGAGACAGCATCCTGGTGAGAAAGGCTGAACTGCTCTTGATGTTTGGGTTTGCCATCCTGTTTGTGATTTCGTGCCATGCTTGAGCTAGCAAGTGCTCATTTTCAGAGTCTTTCTTTCAAGACACATGCAAACAGTCTCAGAAAGGGGAAGAAACTGAGCTCATTCATTCGAAACTCTTTGGCTTCAGTTTTTCACAGCATAAGTTGGTGGGACAGCACAAACTACATGCAGCTTATGTTAAGCAGATTGCTTATTGCGTTATGGAAAGCTACAGAGCTGTTGTGACAGCAAGAAAGAACCAAAGCAGAATTGAAAATACAAACAGGTTTGAGCAAGTGTTGCTCTTGATGCTTAAGGAATGCATATAAAGCCAAAAGACCTCAGTGGTGAAAACTGTTGAGAGACCTGTAGGCAACTCTATTGGAGCTTCTGATCCTGAGAGATAACCACTGCGAACAGCACCCATTACACCTCGTGAGAGGGATGTGCATTTGTTTACCAGATAGGTTTTGAAATAGAACTGAGGGGCCATCATGCAGTGATGGAAGTTTAATGGTGTGTTCTTGTCTTAGCAGCCGAGAGTCACAGTTATACATATGCCAGCATTGGTGTGCTATCTTTATTGATGGACAGGTTAAATGTCCTGAAGCTGCATTGGTTTTGGTGAGCTAAAAAAAAAGATGAAAATAAAAATGATTTAAGCTACTCCATGTGGCAACATCTTAATAAAATTATATCTTTTAAGAAGAAGATAGTCTTATTTCTGTCTTTCCGTGGAAATAAAATGGAAACAATTTCTCTTCATAATTGAAGTGGAAGATGTAGGTGAGCACTACTATTGAGCAGAAATCAGAGATAGTACTCAGAGAGCCTTAGACAAGTCAATTGTTATCAAAAGTCTGGCAAAGCAGTAGCTGAGGGGGCCTTTGGGAGTTCTTCTGTGTTATAATAATAATAGTTGCATTAAAAAGGTAATATTTTTGGTTTTGTAATTCATCTTCACTCCACTGAAGGCAGTATAGATAAAGGTATAGGTATATACAAGTGGAAGGTTTGTCACCTGCATAATAAGGCGGCATATTTTCTGAGAATCTGGTCTCTGAAATCTGGTGTTTGTATCTAATGTGATCTTGAGGGAGCATGACGAATGTCCAATGAGCATGCAGCATGTCAAGTTCTGTGCTCTGTGTTATAATTAATAAATATAAAACAATGTCCCTCAAAAGAATGTAAGCACATATCAGTTTAGGATAAACAATTCTAATGCTTATTTAATGCTTGTTTAAATAAGTAACGGTGGCTTTGTTTCTTCTGTATGACAAAAGCACAAAAGTACCAGATGCAGCATTGTTACCCACTAGGAAAATTAGCCTTTATTTTCAATGCATTTTCAGATTCAGAATCTCATTTTCAAATTAAAATGAAAAATTAATTGAAGCAAAAGAACTGAAAATCTTTTCTTACCATGTACTTGGTTAACGTTTTTGTATTTGAAAAAAAGTAGTGCCCTCTCACTGAGAACCTGAACATTGAGAGTCATGTATGTTTTCTGGTTATGCAGAATGTGTTTGTGCATTTTTATTCCTATGATCTCTGCAAAATCAGCAGCTAATAATGAGAGAGTAGCAGATTCTAGGCTATCTTTGGCGTCATGCTCTAAATATCTGATGATGGCTTAGGTCAACTAGAGCTAGCTGACTGGTTGACAGCATTGGCCTCTCTGAGTTTTGATATGGCCTTGGGAGTCTGTGTTAAAGATAAAGTGGAAAAAAAAAATGAAGTCAACCTGGTTTACCTCTGTGGTCACCTTTGAAATTGCAGAGCTGGTAGTTAGGGATTACCAAACTGAAAGTAGCATTCCTGTCAGCCATCACTAGTGTCAGCTCTAAATCACCAGTTTTAATCAGTGTGGTGTTTGTGAAGAGTACTGGTACTGCACACTGCAGCCTTGCATGGGATTTGTTCACAAGATTAATACAGCAGGGTCAGAGGCAAGATACACATCTGCACATTGTTCATTGTCCTTAGACCAAGCCTGAAATGTACCTACCTTAAGAAGTGATTACGTAAATTTTTTTTCTGACTTTTTGGACAGAACAGGCAAAAAGTGCTCTGTTCAGCATCATATCTGGGGCTGCCTAATCATGGTTAATATTTTCATTGGTTGAAAACCTGTTCTTTGGAAATTGAACTGTTTGTGCTTACAAAATTGTGTCTTGCATTTTCATTTAAACAGGAACGTATAATTGGGAAGTCTGGTGTTCAGCAGATTAGCCACTTGTTATCTTCCCTTTAACTTAAGTGCAATTTTTTTTTTAAATGCTTAAATATGTGCATTATAAGAAGCACCGAAGGATTCTGCTAGATATTCTTCTGCCTTTTCTGTTCATTGAGGTAAAATGTGTTTGTCAGTGTGAGGTACTGAAGAGAAACAGCCTGGCTTCAGGCACTGACTGAAGTGCCTCATCCTGGGAGTCTGTATTCCAGTAGATACCACTGGTAGGATTGTCCCCATGTGCGCTGCCTCTGTATGGCAGTTCTGATTAGGTGTGCTGAGGCTTTTATTCCGGTGCCACGCTCTTCATTGATTATGTAGGAAGATGCAAGTGCCTTGATACACTGCATGGCTCTATATCCTGAACTAAATACCTGCTTCATCTCACTGATTCTTTTTTATATTCTTCTTTCTCCAGTTCCCCTAGAAGTAATACACTTAGTAGTTCTGATGAAAAAAAGGCAAAAAATACCAGTAAGTGATCTGTTCTTCATAGCCTTTTAAAGATTTGTCTTTCATGACTCAAAAAACTCACTTGTAAGTTCTCTTTAGCATCTTGTACTGCGTGCCACCCCAAACCATGGGGCTTACACCTTTGGCTATACTCCAACAATATGTTCATGCTGCTACTAGACGTAAGTAGCAGCAATGCAAAATGCTTTATAAAAAGAATTGTTATCAGAGAGAATGGTTTAGATTGCTAGAATGCAAAATTTATAGCTTACTAAAACATGGATTAAGGCATGAAGGTGTGAAAGCATTGACGTTACTACCTGTGTTTATGCTTTTGCACAACTTCTGACCGAGTACTGTGCCTATGCGATGTGGTATCTTTCAGAATGGCAAATCAGCCAACAAAAGTTACTGTTCTCTTGTTGTTCTTCAATTTTTGAGATGCTTATTATGGCATATTGTCTGCTACTTGTTGCACGGCCGTGAGTTTGATCAGCAGCATTCAGAGCTGCTAGTAAAAGAAGATTGGCTTTTCTTGTGCTGTCACACCTCCAAACTGTTCTGTAGAACTTATTTTTAAAAATATAAGAACCTAAGAGCTAGGCAAACCAATATGAGAATTAATCCATTTTAGAAGGTTTTTGTGACAACAGGACCACAACAATTGAAAACTATACATCAGCTAGACTGTATTTTGTTTTGGACCAGAGAAACAAGGTGGATGTTGGTCTCTTCTCCCAAGTAGCAAGTGATAGGGTGAAAGGAAATGGTCTCACGTTGTGCCAGGGAAAGTTATGGTGGGATATTAGAAAACATTTCTTCACTGAAAGGGTTACCAATCCTTGGAACAGGCTGCCCCTGGAAGCATTTGAGTCACTACACCCGGAGGTATTTAAAAGACATGTAGATGTGGCACTTTGGAACATGATTCAGTTATGGGCTTGGCAATGTTGCTGCCAAGTAACACTGACAGTGTTAAGTTAATGGTTGGACTCGATTATCTTACAGGTCTTTTCCATCCTAAACGATTCTATGGTTCTGTTTGTGGTTTTAGCCAACAGAAGGAAGAATTTTAAAGATACGTTAGATTTAATCTAAATCACAGTCTCCATTAATACCTTGCAGATTGTGGAAAGTGCATCAGGTTTTATTGGTTTCCAATTAGTTTCCAAGACTGTCTCTGTTTTCTACATGTTCTTCATGAGGTTTTAAGGGTGAAATGATGCTCATGGGTACATTGTTTGATCCCTTGCATAACTGCATAGGGCACTCTATGACTTCCACCTATAAAGAGTACCTGTTTGTGAAGCCGTGTAGGTTATAATTGAATGAGATAATGATGAGGTGACGTTCTCCCACTTTCCCATCTTCTTTGAATGGAAAATGCCACATGTACATCGGGGGCTTTTCAGAAGCAGAGACCCTCACACTGTTTAAGAGAGATCCCCAGGAACTGGGCAATTTGACATTAAATTTTACAATGGCTTGGATTTTCCCGGAATTTTGGAAATTAGTCATCTGAAGCATGCTTTTCATTTGTATGACACAGCCTTTTATTTTGATCCATTCTACCACTGTTAACATATTCTAGCCTTGCTGATGTTCTCAAGTAGTTGTCATGTGGTAAGCATAAAAAGACAACGGCAGTGAACTGTAACTTTCTGAAAAGAAGGGAGCAGCCCTAGGAGAACATACTCCTTTCAGAACAAAGGAGTGTGTTCTGTGTCTGTCATTGCTGAATTGAGCACTAGCAGCAGGGAAAGAAGCAGGGAAACTGTGTACTTGTATTTTGTCTTGCCGTCATATACCTATCTCAGCCAATTTCCCTTGGCTACAGGAAGCTGGTCTAATCCTAAGCCTTACAAGGTCATATGATCAGAGCACATCTGGCATTTTCATAACTTCTGTCTCTGAGAACTGAGATGAGTGTTCCTGCCTGGAAGGATCTGCACTACTCAGTGTACAGCAGCCGTCCTGACCTGTGATCTCTCAGCCATCTGTGTGTGAAGTAAGGAGTGGAAGTTTGGGAATGTGAAGAGAAAGGAGTGCCAGCATCCATTGTGTTCCTAATCTGCCAAGACAGACCTCTCTTAGAAGGCACACTCTCTATTTACAGCACAGTACCACAAAGCCTTTAGCCATTTCCCAGTGTAACATACAGAGGTAGAGGAAAGGTGAGAAACTTGAGATATTGCTGCACAAAATAAAACAAATCTCACAGATGTAATATCTGAACCAAAAACAAAATGAATGAGGTCTTTCACCACTATGGTATCTGGACAATATCATCCTAAATGATTCAGGAATAGAGATTCGTTTTCATGAGGGAACCATTTTTTGTTGTCATCTCAGAGCCTTTTCTGGAAGGGTTTGACAATAAGCACCTTCTGATCCCCAGTCCTTAAAAGTTCTCTTCACAGAGAAATCAGTTTTAGCAAGTGCTTTGCTTCAGAGATACAAAGACAAACCGGAAAAGCTACTGAGTGATTTGTTCTGAGAGAAGGAATAAATCCCCAGCATTAAAATTTTGAAGAAGTCAGGACAAAATAAGTTATTTTAAATTAATTTCCTAGGCTTACAAGAGACCTTTACAGCAAAATACATATTTAGCAGTATTTCCTGACATTTCCTCAGCATTAAACTTCTGTATGTTTATTTTGCATGTTCTGTGGTTCTTTGTCCCCCAGTTCCACGTGTTACTGGAATTTATGAGTCAGATTTTGCAGGTGAGACAGCATGTTTGTGGTGCTCAGAATTTTCTGACTTCTCTAGATGCAGAAATTAAAAGCACTATTGCTTTTAGCAACAGGTTCTTTGTAGGACCAGCACCCTGCTTACGTCTCTATGACATTAACACAATCTGAAACAAAAGCTCTTGTTAAAATTATGATACTCCCTGTGGTTCAAGGTCTCACTGGCCACCTCAGCCAGGAAGACGAAAAGCCTCCTTGAATGTAAGCAGTAGTCTGTAAACACTCCCCCACACCCAGCTGGTCTGGGACATCTCTTATCAGTGATAACTTTGCATTAGTGTTGCTCAATTCTAGCTGTCCTGGAGCACAAAAAAAAAATTGTTCAGATGATAATTGAACAGTGACAGCTGGCAGTAGATGGGCGAGGTCATGAATTGTGTTTGGCCTTTTGGAATTAATTATTCAGTTCAGCTTTTCTGCTTTTTCCCTGCTTTTTTAAAATAGTAAATGTTAAAAGCAAACACAAAAGAAACAAATATTTGGCAGATGTACTAGTCAATAGTGATGTGAATGCTTGGTCTGAAAATACATGAAAATCAGTTACGTACTCAGTAAAATATTTTTGAGTCCCTATTTTTATTATTAGCAGAGGACCAGAGCAATACTAGAGTAATCAAATAACATCTTTGTTATATTAATGATGGAAACTGCTCACAGACAAGGAAAACTAGGTTTTTTCATTTTTCAAATCAAACTGAGATCTATTAGCAAAATTATATTTTGAATATAGCACACAACATAGCAGCATATAAGGGCCTCCAGCAACTTTGTAAAGTCTTGATAAAATTGTTGAAAGGTTATATAGCACCAAGAGCTCACAAAATGTCTGTGTACATAACATGCCCTGCTTTTTAATGCCCTGTTTAGAAGACCTCAGGATGACAGAAGATGAAGGGATATGTATGTTAGTTGTTTCCTGCATTCTGTTCTTTCTAATTCAGAGCTCAAAAGTGCAAGCCACACAATTTCAAATCACCGGACCCAGCAGTCCTAACACAGCTGTGTGAGTCAAAATTCTACGTAGTAGTTCCTGTCATTGCAAAGCCAGTGGTGATTTTGGTTTGTTTAGGCTTTTGTTGCCTGTTGCTCAGGACTGTGTCTAAGCTGGAGTTTGAATATATTCAGGGATGGAGAACCCATAAACTTTCTGGGAAACTTGT
This sequence comes from Ifrita kowaldi, assembly GCA_013398055.1. Taxonomy (NCBI): domain Eukaryota; kingdom Metazoa; phylum Chordata; class Aves; order Passeriformes; family Cinclosomatidae; genus Ifrita; species Ifrita kowaldi. The sequence continues at coordinate 272,268 of VZRS01003303.1, read as the reverse complement.
TTCAAGGGTTGATCACTCTTGCAGCAAAAACATTACTTCCTCTCGTTAAGTGGAATGTTGGTATTTAAATATGTGCTTCTAGCCTCATGTACCGATTAGAAGATTCTGTATACATCTTCTTCATTCTCCCCCTCATTAAGTATTAATATGTATGCATGGATAAGAGGACCGTAAGCCTTTTTTTCTCCCATCTGAACATTACTAGATCTGTCAGTCTTTCCTCAGATGGCATGTCCTGGCCATGAGCATGCCTGGCTTTTTCACCTGTGAGCTTTCATCCATGTAGAGGGGTTGTCTGACGCAGTTGTGAGATTTACTCGGGTCATGCCTGCCAATTACTGAAGGAACTATTTAAATATTTTAAATATCCTGGTTATTTCTATAGATACCTCTTTTCTCCGAAGTAAGAATGGATTTCTTGCTAGGGGAATATCCAAGGGAAGCTTTAAAATTAGTGAATTTCTTCTAGATAGGTAACAGCTCCTTCTCTAGGGCCAGTGTAGCAGTGCAGAAGAAAGTGGGAAAGGCTGGAAGCCAAAACCTCTAACTGTGGAATATCTTTTAGTTCATTTTGTGAAACTTAAAGAGAGGATAAGATTCATTTGATTGGAGCAGTGAAAATAGCAGTGTGTAGTGACCAAAAGAAAACATTGTGAACTCAGACCTTTGCTGTTTTAGAGAGGGAACTCAGGAGGGGTAGCCAGGTCTTTTGTACAGAGGAATAACAATGTTTGTATTGTTACCAAAAATCAGTAAAATAAAACTCCTTAGCACCAATGTAACTTTAAGAAGCAGGCATTCTTTATTTGGTTGGATGCATGAGGGAATATCTCCTCCAAAATACCGTGCATGCTGAGTACAGAAAAAGCTCCTGTTTATGTACTGTATTTTACATACATATTCATAGGTTGTCCCAGAAGAAACATACGTATGATAATCATTTTCCCAAAGTCATTAGCTTGTGTTCCCTTCCCTCTGTGCATGCTTTGTGTCCTTTGGGGTGGTGGGCAACCCCAAAGTCATACCTGACTGCCTGGTCAACTGGTAAAAGTTTGCACAAGTGGGTTGGTTGCTTTCTAGTTCTTCCTACAGAATAAGCATTGTGTGGTTCCGTAGGCCAGTGGTTTTTGAAGAATAAGCATTATGTTAAACTACCAGGTGCAAATAATTCTTCACCTGGCAACAGTTTCCTGATGAAAGGGAAAAGTATTTGTCACCTGCTGGCTTTGCATTACTCTTGAGAGATGATCAGTTTCCCCAGGAGTGCTCTAGATTCAGTGATAAGATGCCTGAGCTCCACCAAAAGCTATGTTTGGTCACGATACAGGTTATTTTTTTTCTTTATAGGATATTTATCTCTTGTCAGGTTTGGACATTTTTACCTGCGCGAAGGGTAAAAGCAAAGAAACCTTGAAACAAAAGTTGAGCTTGGCAAAGAGATTTAGCATTGCCATTTTCCTTTGTGATTAAAATGCTGATCTGCTTCTGAAGCCACCTATGATAAATTAGGATGTACTGTTTTAATATTCTCATGAATATGTGGATCAAATCTATGCAGTGTTTTTCATAATAAACTAACATTTGCTCATTTTATTATAAGTTTAATAGTGAATATGTTGCATTATAGGTAGTTAAATTAATTCTGTAATATTATAAAATGGAAATTATTTCTTTTATATTGAATAAGTGATCCTCTGGGACAAATAATCATCTCATTCTATGCAGAACTCATCCTCTGGTGTGTATGTTTTATGTGATTCCTAAAGAAATTCAGTGTAAGTGCTCTCCTGGTGTAAGAGAGCTGAATAGGTCTCTAGTGGAGAGCTTTCTGTTTTGCTTCTGAGATGCAGTGGTGGTTCTTCCTGACCTGTAACAAGTAAGATTTGCTTTGTAGCCCTTAGGTAGTGTATTTCCTACAAGGTGAATGTTGGATAATGTTCTTTTGAGGGCTAGGTTCCAACCTAAGCATTTTAAGGCAGGCTTCTCTTGACAAGGATCTTGGGGCTGTCTGATATTATTAGAGGCTTAGTCTGTAAAGTGAGAGAGGGTAACCCATTTCTACTTGTTTCCATCTAGATAGATATATTAATATCCAATCCTGTATGGTCAGAATCTTCTTTAAAATCAAGAGATAGAGGAAGGGCAGGAATCAGGGCCAAGATCGTATGTTTATGGATTACATGCAGAAGATGTAATTGAGGCAGTAACAAAGAACCTTTGACAACATCACTGTGGCTGTCAAGTGACTGCAGAACTCTTTGCCCTTTGATACTTCTCCTCTCCTAATTTTGTATTACAAACTTCATGTTAATGTTAAAAACACAGGAGTTAGAATTTAGCTGGTTTTGTGACTGCACTGGTAGGATTTAGTTTTCCATTTTAGTAGTGAATTTGTAGAGGAGAATTTTGTGTCATAACTCTTTTGTTGCACAAGAATTCATTTTTTAATTCTAAGGACTTCTATTGGCACAAAAAAATTGGCTACGCTGCCAGATATTTGTACACACTAAACAGTCACTGAACACAGTACAGATGGTAATAACTTTTTGCTAATGTGAAAAGAATGTTTTATTTAAGACCTGGAAGAGTTACTGAAACTGACTGATCCACCACTCCTCTGAAGGAAGTGTAGACAAGAAAATAGTTACTGAAATGATAAAAGACTACGTATTTGTAGTGGCCCCATGTATTTCTCTTCAGTCGTCAAGAGCACTAGTTGTTTTGTTTGTATTTATTCCCTATTAATTTATGGTAGTGGCTAAATGGGCTAAATTCTCAATTAAACAGGGTGTCCAGACCTGTATTTTGAGTTATGGCTGGTGCTCAGTTTTGTTTGATGGTAAAATCAGAAGCAGATGTGGATATTCATGTCAAAGAAACATGTTCTCAGGATACTTTTAACTTACGAGTACCATTTAGGGGGCTTTTAAACTGGATTTATTGAAGAACCTGACAATTTATGAAGAAACTGCAAAGCCTTGTCATGAAAAAAAGGTCATGTTTATGTAGATACAGTTCAGGAAGCTGGCAGGGGCTGGTGAACAATCTCTGTGTGTACCTACAAGTTTAGGGGTTAAAGAAATTTAGGGGTTGAACAAACATTTTAAAATAGATAAACTTTCTGCTCAGGAAAAAGCAGCTTTCGAAACAACTTTCTGGAGAGGGAAGGAGAGAGGTTTCTCAGAATAGAGGGATGTAAGTCGGGGTTAGTGAAAACAAAAATTATGTGAAATGCTGCACAAATATTGGAGAGAAGAGGAATGGAGACTGGTACTTGTATTGTCAGCAGCTCTGACAGGATGGTGGCCTGTCCTCTTGTCTTCACAAAAAGAAACAAAATACTAAGTGGACCAACGGACATACACAAATGATTTAAAAATAGACTTTGGTCTCCTCACCCCACCTCCTCTCTGCCCCCTCCATGTTGAATGTTTCTTTTCTTCCCTTGTTGTTTTCATCTGCTTTTATACAGCAGGGATTCTGTGTCTAGAGTTACAGCTGCAAGACATGAGGGCCAAGCTGGTCAGTGGCTTTGTTTTGTTTTGATTTCTAGGGGCAATGTGTAGCAATCTTGTCTGTTTGTCTGTCTGTTTCTCTAGTCAGATTCCCTGGTGCCTGAATATTCAAGTCCTCTGGGTAGCAGGAAGACAGCTTCCTGCTCTCTTACCTGTTGGCTCAATTTGTGTCTGTGTGACAGAAGTGCTGTCCTGAAGAGATGGTTGCCCTTTGAGATGCAGAGGACAGAAAAGATGTTGGTCTCTTGCCTTACCTGAGGGTCATGTAGCTAAAGCATATTTTCCCCTCAAAAACAGTCATTTGCTCCTCAGAGATGGTCTTTTACTGGTGCTTTGCTCTTACTCAAACCTCAAATCTGCAAAGTGTGTGAAGCTTTCTGTCATGCACCAAGGGAAACAGTGCTGAAGGATACTACTGAAATTGCCAAGCCACATCCTTCCAAAATAAAGCTTTGTTTCCCCTTCTGTACATGTTATGACACAATCACAAGTTGAAATCATATTCTGCTGGAGCAATCTGCATGTAGGTGGAATCTTCAGAGAATTGCACTGGCAATCTCCATTATGTCTCTTAACCCTGTCTAAGTTGTGGTTTCTTCCTCAGTTATACACATTCCACAACTTACATGTATGTGGGGCATATTTTTCCACCTTTATTAAGGGATTTGCAGATTGAAGGCTCTTTTTCCAAAGCTCAGAGATGCTATAGTTGCCGAAACCAAGTGAGTGTGGATGGAACACATGTTTTCCTTGTCTTGTTTTTCAAAAAAAAGGCCATTTTTACTGAAATAGCTTTAGACAAAGATCCTGAGTGGAGAATTTCAGCCTGAATACTTAAGAAGTTGGATAGAAGTTTAAGTTGCTTATATTCTATTTTAAAATAGCACAGTTAATGCTAAATATGTTAATTATATGTGCTAGTTATAAATAGCACTATCCTCTCTGCCTGCAATGTCACTTGTGTTAGAGCGTCAGTTTCAGAATGCATTTTGAACCGAGGCATTTGTACATTTTTCCTACTGTATGTCTTCATGTTGCCTTTCGTCTTGTCTTTTTCTTCCTGATTCTTTTCATTCTAGTTTCCCACTTCATTCTGTTTTCCCACTTCATTCTGGTTTTCCACTTATGGCTTAAGCAATATGAGGAACAATAAGTTTGATTTGTGGAGGGTATTTTTGTCTGCAAGAGAGTTTGGTTTCACTCCCTTTGGGTTTTGCAAACTAGTAATAAAATCAAGCCCAACAGCAGAACATTGCTTGGCAGTCTTTCAGACCACAGTGCCAATGGTATGTGCTTTGATTTATGGTGTGTGTGCTTGTTTTTGCTTAGTATCTACCTGAAGTCAGTGAACTGACAAATCAAAATCCAGTTGTCCTGAAATGTGGCCTGGCTTGCTGAGAAGGGGTATAAAAACTCTGCAGGTTATTTAGATTGGCCTAGCTTTTGGATGAGGTGAAAGCCAGATGATTTTACTTCATAGGACTTACACAAGGATTTTGTAATAAAACGGCTCAGCTTGGTTGATCTCTGGTTTTGTGCTCGTTAAGGGTGTCTTAAGCACGTTTACCTACTCATCATACAATGACATGACTTTTGGAGTATCATTCAAAGCTTTATTAATTTATTAAATTAATTTATTAAATGTGGTCTTTCGCATTGATTGTAGTGTGGTACAATCTATTGTTGAAATAAACATGGTCATAATTTGCCTGCTACCAGACTGGAAGTCTGCATCTAATTCCTTCTACGTAAGTTCCCAGAGGATGGAGAAAATACATCTTCACAATCCCCTGCTTCAGGGTTGTGGACAGCACCTGGCCACATTTAGGAAGTTGGTGGTCATCCCTTATTTACTCACTCTCTGACGGACAGGAACTAATCATCAGCATGGTAACTCCATAGGGTGGCTTCTTGTTGGTGCTCTTCCTGTCACCCAACAATCGAATTTACTTGGAGAGTAATTAGCACTGTTGCATTGTCAGACTGGAAGGTTGAAATGGGCGGGAGCCTGTGGGGCATGTTCTCACTCAGGCAGTACTGAGTAGTGTCACACACACTTCATGTGAGCTACTAGAAAGAGCGAGCAGCAGGGTGGAAGGGACTACATGCATTTTTAAGGCCACGATGGACAACCTAAAGTGATCTTAGCAAACCATTGTAAGGGAGGAAAGCACCATTCAACAAGGACAAATGGGGAATGTTATGCTGGGTTTAAACTAACCAACAGTCCAAATGCTTCTTAGGAGAAGACTTACAATAAATCAGCAGTGGGGTTTATAGTTTAGTAGATCGAAACTAAAGATTACATTAAAATATGTTAGATTATATTTTGGGTCTTGCACTAGATTTTAAATGTTTGTGTTACCTATTTAAACTTCAGTCTGAAAAGTCAGTTAAGCTCTGGTCAGAATCATTGCTGAATCTGATGCAGGGGTGACTTTATCAATCAGAATGAAAAGTATCTCATTTCATGTCGTGTCAGGATTTCCATGATTGGGCAAACTGTGATGACCTAAAGTGTGACTCGGTGGTTGCCCTTGTCCAGCCACAGGCTCTACATGCAGATGTTTGACCTTTGTTATAGTGAGTGATCTTGCAAGGGCTTAATTAGCTGTGTAATTCAGATAAAAGGAGTCATATAGAGGAGGAAGCAGTGTACAGATCAGTCACTGTTAACCCTTTGCTGAGGTGTGCAATTTCATTTTCTCTTCCAGCAAATATTACGGCATGCCCGTGGAAATGCTACAAAAGTGATATTTCTCATTACTGATGGATATTCCAATGGGGGAGACCCAAGACCCATTGCAGCATCCTTGCGTGAACTTGGAGTGGAGATCTTCACCTTTGGGATATGGCAGGGGAATATCCGAGAACTGAATGATATGGCATCCCATCCAAAAGAAGATCACTGTTATCTGCTTCACAGTTTTGCTGAGTTTGAAGCTCTGGCACGCAGAGCTCTTCACGAAGGTATTAATGTCCTAACCTCAGAAATCTTCAGGGAGGAGAGAGGTCTGAATAGAAAGATCTCCAGTACTGTCTTGCATTTACATTTTGCATAGTATTGATTGCCTTTCTATTTTTCTCATGCTTTCTAGCAGAGGTGTTTGTCCCTCAGTTAAAAGGATAAACTTTATTTGGCTTAACTCATCACTAACAAGATGTGAGCAAAATTCTCCTCACTGATGTATATACATATTTACATCTATTCAGCTCTTCCTTTTGTCCGTGAAGAACGAGAGCAAGACTATGTTCTTGGCCCAATGTAGCTTGAGCTTGAACAGATGAACCTTGCAGTCAGTACAAGAGGCACTTAGTGTACACCTTAGAATTAAACTTAATACTGTTAGGGTATCTCACACAGCAACAACAGTAAGCCTGTTCAGAGCTGATCGAGATCTCTCTGTGTAAGGGTCAATACAATTTGAGTTTATGACCTTATACATGCAATGAAACTGGAAAGAAGAAGAGGTGGAAAGAGAGTTTGGACTGTGATTTTACCCTATTTTAATCTGCTATATTCTAAAAAAAAAGGTTCTTCCTGAAAAATAGAGTAGGTTTAGACAAGCAAGTGAGAACACATGATTAAACATTTGTTTGGCAGTGCTGCTTGATTGAGGCTTTGAACACGCATCAGGCTAGCAACTTGAATTTATTTGCTATAATTTTTAAAAATATGCTACTTTAAAATAAGCAGTATAAAATAAGCTTTCCTGGTGCTTTGTAGCAAGGCTGTTTGTTCCAGGTAAGGTTGGATTGGTTTATGTCAGTGTGCCAAAGATTTTTATTTTATAATATGACAGACTGGTTTTACATGCCATAACCACATGTTCTTCTGATGCCGAATATGGCATCCACCAAAGCTGGGAAAAGCTGTCTCAACAGCTTCTGTTGGGAGTGAGACTGCATTCTGGCAGTGTTAGACTCCAATGAAGCTGCGTGAGAAAATCTGAGTGTACCATGGATTTCAGTGAGCCTTTTTCCAGATCTTTCACATGTTGAGCATAGCAAGGCTCTGCTTCATGCTGCCATCACTAGTACTTAGAACGGGAGTCTAGGGTTTTTAACAAATGTTTCACTAATGATATAATGTGAGACTGTGGGATTACTTTTGTTTGTTAATAAATTGTTACTATTCCAGACCTACCCTCTGGCAGCTATATCCAAGAAGATATATCACATTGTTCATATCTCTGCGAGGCAAGCGAGAACTGCTGTGACATCATGGCAAGCTGTAAATGTGGCACTCACACTGGCCAGTTTGAGTGTATCTGTGAAAAAGGATACTATGGGAAAGGACTACAACATGAATGTACAGGTGAGTCTCATGTTTTAGTATGTGGGTTTCTCTGTATGCTCTGAGTACATGGCTAATCTGTCTGAGAGCTAAAAGATGTGTTTGGGATTATGGCTACAAACCTGGATCAAAATGCATCCAAGGCTTCTGGAAAACTCTCTGGCTGAAGACATAGAATAGCTCTAGCAGTCAAACTCACCTCATACCTTGTCTTCAGCAATAGCTCAAAGAGATGCACAGGAAAGAGGTAAGAATAGGGCAAGCGCTCTGACAAAGTAAAGCTTCCCTAAAACACAGCGCACTGGAAATTTGTGACTATGAGTTTACCAAGTCTGAGGTAATATCTTTTGCTCTCACGTGCTCATAGTACATTTTTCCCTCATGAGTTATGCCAATTACTTTTTGAACTTGCATGAACTGTCCTGTTTGGAGAGGGGCTACATTTGTGGATCTTTGCAGGACAAGTTCTGGGCGAAGCTTACAGTCATGGAAATGTGTTTTAATTCTTCCATGATGACTTCTAGTTTCTAAACAGGAAGGAAACATTTGAGTCACTGAACAGAGAATTGTCATTGTGACGTTTTGCTAACACTGGTTTTGTTACTACTTTTTGGATGAGCCCTTGTACTCATATGCATTCAAAGTATTGTTAAAATAGCAACAGTTCACGCTTCTTTGCAGAAGTATCTGTAGAGTTGTATTATACTCCCTGGCAATTATCACATTGTAATTCAACTTGTTCCTCTGGAATATCTTTCCTTTTTTCAGTAGGTAAGCAGGAATTCTTTGGGTTTTGAGTGCAATATGAGTAGAGGAATGTAGTCAGGAATCAGTGTCAGCACTGGCACATTGGATCAGTATCGTATTTTATGTAAGTGGTTGTAGCTTCCTTGTGTGCTCAATTAATTCTAGACGGATACACTATTCCATTTTGCTTATTTTCAATTCTTAATCTAATTTATTTAGACCACATTTTCATCATTTTTTTTTCTTTTGTCGTTAAAATAATTTTCCTTCACTTTGAGTGCCGTAGTAAGCAATGAGCAAAATAGATACAGCATTTCTGCCTCTATCAGTAGGTTGTATCATTAAATATTGTTTTGAGCTGTTCCTGAAGAGAGCAGGACTATCATTTTAGAGTTGCTCTTTCTACATGAAAGGGTCTTTTGATGGGGTAAGCATACCTTTCAAGTGCCACCAAAAATGGTAAAAGTCAGATTTCTTAAAATGGGCACTTTGCAGCTGCAGACAGAAGTTTCCATTTTTGCTTCTTTGATAGGTGCTTCTGAAATAAATTTGTAGAAGGGTCTGGTGTTAGATGCACTGCCAGTAAGCTGATGATTGCAGCCATCTGCTCTGTATGTGATGGTAACTGAAGTTGCATACATGTATTTTAGGAAGAATTTGACCTAAGTAACTCAAACCTTTTCTTTGTGTATTCTCTCTTCAGTTCTTGCATTCTTCAAGACAGACAGAAAACAAAGAGAATACGTGTTCTTTAAGGGAAAAACAGCCTATTTTGAAATCTTTTATTCTGAAAAGAATTCCAACCTTTTTTTTTAACATTTCACATCTGAGCATAGCTGTGGATTTGTAAAGCATGAGGAATCTTAAGAATGCATCTTAACTTTTCCTCACTCTATAACGTGCAGGAGGATTTGTGGCAAGTTTACAGTGACAGGACTTCAATTTTAATTGGACTATTTTTAGCAGATTTTCGGCAAAACTTGGAGATACTCCGCTAGCCTATGCTTCCCTAATACAGTAAGGCTTTTTTAAAAGAATTTGAATTAAGAGGGAAATAGTTTTTCTGTGAAGTATGTTATTTTTGCTATTTTGTTTATTTTCTGTGGTTATATTCTGTATGCTCTTGTGCTTTTCATTATACTACCTTACTGTTGTTTATGGTTGTAAATGTGAGGCATCAGAACAACATGTAAAAATCCTAATGATTTTTTACTTTCATAATTACCAGAAAACACTCTCTAGAAAGCTTCTGTAAAACAAAATAGGAGCCACATGCTTTGTGCTGAAAAGCAGAAATTCAGTGTCCCCTTCCCGCTCTTTGTAATATCGTTGATGATGTGCCATTGGAGGAAGAACAGACTGACTGTTCTCTACTTTAAAAAGCAAACCAAACAAAACTTCTTGGTGCACACTGGGAACTTCATGTGGCCAGAGACATCTGTGACGATTGTGGCACAGGAAGGGGGAGAGAGGAAAAATGGAGGCAGGATTGTAACCAGTTCCCAAGTATTGCAGAGTGCATTAACACCTCCTCTTCAGTAACTCTTCACTTTTTCTTCTCCTTCTTTTCCTTGACTACAAATGTTGAGGTTCAAACTAGAGACAACCAAAGAAAAATACAGAAGGCAGCAAAAATAAATCTTGCGATTTTTCATTAAGACTCTTTCTTCCATTTCATCAATAAAAAGGCAAGCTGTTCAAATCAACTGCACCTTTCATAGGAGAGTAAAACGAATGTCCAGATCTCCATTTGTATCTTCTTCTGTCTCTTAGGAGATTAGAGTATATGTCTTTAATATGGCCTTTTCACAATTTTTTTCAGTAGGACTCTTCTTGGAAAGTTGTCTTAAGTGGTCTCTTGGGTTGGATGACCTTTTAGGTTCAAGATGATGCAACTAAAGATGGTACCCATCATGTTCACCTCATCAGTTACTCCTAAGAGCAGCCACAGTTATTGGTGAGGTTAGGAAACTGTTGTCTTACAACCACTAGTTTCTTTTGTCTAACATGTAGACCCCATTTTTTGCAGCACAAGGTATCCAGAAAGATGATGTGCAGCTCACAGGACAGAACAAGTAACTTCATTCCTTGTAGTCTTAGGCTGGTTATTCATTCTTTTGTTTATATTTAGCTCACTGTTTGGGTATAATTATTGAATTCCACCATACCCATGAATATTTAATAGGTTGCCTAGGCTTTTATTTAGGAATATGCAGCATATCAGTAATCATATGTGCAACCACTGGGGCAACAGTTTTAGCTTCAAAACACCACATGGATTAGATTTCTAAAGAGCCTTTGCAATGAAACATGAAACCATGTGAAAATGTAACTTTTTTTTCTTTTTTTTACAAATATTAATTCAGAACACATTACTGAAAAGACTTTAAACTGAGCATGTGTAGGTCCAGCAAGGCAGGGAAGATTTGCATTTTGTGGTTTCTTGGACTGACGACCCAGTTTTCATCTGAGCATTTTTTCCCTGAGGTTTTTGGTGGTGTTCCTGTTGAGAATGCAAAACAAAACCTGATGTTCATAAAATGGATGTCTTTCTAGTTAGAAAAAAACTTCTGTGTTTGATGTATTACTAGAAGTTCTTTTCTTAGTCACGCAGGAAGAACTTTAATTCCAGTGGTGAGTCCAATGGTCTAGTCAAAGGAAAGTACATATTTCTGCTGCCATGCTGTCTCCTTCCTCCCTTGCTTTTGATAGGAGCTTCTACTCCCCAGAAGCTGAATCACCCTTTCTCGATATTTCTTTAGCTGCCCTGGAGGAGTTACTGGCTTAATGAAGCTTTGCCAACCATCTAGGAACTGGGCAAATGGTACTTGGAAATGTTCACTAAGTTCTCAAGACTCCTCCAAGTCCCAAGGCTTCCTGAGTTAACAACGCACATAATAACATACACTGTACTCTTCAGTGAGTGCCTACCATGGATCTGGAGGAGAACCACCAACAGTACTGAGGTTCTGACAGAAATGGAGGGAAAAGAAAGCAAGAAAGGGAGTGTAAAGAAGAGTGTAGATAATGTCTCCAAGCATAGTAAGATTTCATGCTAAATTTGCCTGTTGAATCTGAAGGTTTGAATCTGTTTATGGAACTGCAGATTTTCAAGCTCTTAGAACTTAGCTTCTTGCTATCTCACAAAGCAGTGCTGTTTTGTGCTTTCATTCATTGATTCTACATCTTAAAGTTGGGTGGGAGTCTGTTTTGATTCCTCTCTCCTCCTTTGCTTTTGATTTCTAAACAAAAAAAACACTCTTCAGTTCTAACTTAGCTGTCACTAAAAGAGGGCTTTTTGTAAGACCCGCAGCCATTGAAAACTGACAAATTGAAAAAGGGGCATTTCTTCAAATAAAGTGTCAAATGCCTGCTAGTGTGGTATTTTGTGTCATTTAACCCTGCAGATCTTGATATACCAAAACAAGAAAGCAAATAAAAATTATACATCAGATGATTTCAACAAACTGAGATTACAGCTGTGCAAGGAAGTTGGGATGTATGTGCTTAATGAAGCCTTAATGAAATGCTTTCAAAGCCTTCACAGTTTGGAAAGACTTAAGAGTTAGACTCACGTGCCATAGAGACAGAGAAGTTTTACTGGAGAGACGTTTCTCTGTGTACAACATCTGTCAACATGTGATTCACCCCTTTAAGTGAACAGGTCTTTAATCATGATCCCATTTCTGTAACCCTTTGGGGGGATGAGATACTTTTGTATACTTTACTATTTGTAATTTAGTCTTCCTTTGTTACAGCCTCTTTTGAGTGGCTTTCCATCTGTGTCAATACTCAGAGGTTCTGTTGTGAATATACTGTGTCAAAATGCCGGGCTGTCATGTAAGGAGGAGAGATCTAAACCAAGAGCAAGGGTGCAAAATGCCTGTAACTAAGTAATGCTGAATTGATGCCTAATTAACGCTGGCAAAAATATTCCTTGTTGCCATTCCGTGTATTTTTTTCTGTTTCTTATAAATCTTGTGACTCTTTATGGGTAAGAGTTTCAGGATAACATCATGATGGTTAAATACGAAAGAAATGTAAATGTGTTTTTCTAGTGAGGGTATCATAACGTCATGAGAGGTGAGTACAAGCGAAATGTAAATCAATTTTCCAGTGTTTTTCCACTGAGAGTACTGGAAGACAAGTGGATGAGAAAGGTGGATATAAAAAACAAATGCTATAGGCATGGCTACAGAACTTTAGTAGGTTAATTATCTTTAAAAAAATATTTCTAAGACTTAAAACAATAATGTAAAAAACAAGACTGAAGAGAATGGCTTTTACAAATATTTTGTGTGCAAAATAAACACATCTGGAAGCATGCAGACATGCTATTCCAGATTTTTTACATTGAAATCTGCTTTCTCAAAAACTCATCCCCTGAAGCACAGTATTTCCTGCTCCTGCTCCTGGAAATTGGGGTATAGGTTCTCCTGCTTGTTGCTATAGGAAGCAAAGCAAGGCTGAAGGAAAAACTTAATTGGATGCTGCAAGATTTTTCAAAATGGAGCACACGGTAGAGATAAATCCTTTGGTTTGAAAATTTAAAAGTATATTGTCAGTGTATTCTTCATATCAGGAGAGGCTTTGGGTTGTTTGTTTTTTCTATTTTGTAGGAATGACTGACAGAGGTGGAGGTAGCTGCATGATCCTATGGTTCCTTTGCTGTTATTTTAAGTGACTTCTGACACCAAAGTCATTTGTTGCCCGCCTGTACAACCTGCTTTATGAAGATGGGGCATTTCTGGCAGTGAATTTAAAGACAGATTTAGTCCATCAGAAAAGCTCTTAGACAAACTCTAGAGTCAGACAGTGAGCTCTCCATTAAAACGAACAAACAAACAAAATGACAAAAGTTTTAACATCTAACCGCAAGGGCTTTGCCTGCAAAATTGTAAAAAAGGGGGTTTTTTTAGTCAATTTGGTACAGGTTTTTTCACATAAATAAATAGCACAGGAAGCTGCTGGTGGGTTTTCCCCATATCCGTAGTTTTGACAAGCCAGTTGAAGTGGATAAGAGTATCTCCACTAGTATCAATGAGCTCTGGATCAAGTCCTTGGAACTGAGTGACTCTTCACCTTGTGTATCAATTATATAAATCTTCTGTTGGGAAAGTAAAAATAGTAAGTAACATGATAGCTAATATGGGTAACAATGTTTCTATGGTATATATATTTTTTTCTAACTCTGTACCATGTAACTTGTCCCCGTTAAATTTTAGACTGAACTGTTGCAGCAAAGAAAACCCAAAAACTAAAAAAAAAAACCCTATGAACAAAAAAGTTTTCTCTGCAGTTTTGCACCATTTCTGAGGGATTTCTTTAAGAAATGAAGATGTAGGGTGAAGGTGAGAACCCAGATTCAATTTTGACATATGCAGACCAGAAAAGCAGAGGTGTAATTTTACATCTGTACATAGTATTGAAAGTATTCATCCTTTCCATCTAAATGTCATCTGAGGCTTTAGAAAATAAGTTTCTATGCTAAACCAGACTCTTTCCTATTAAGTACAGAAGTGTGTCTGAAATAAATTTGTTGGAATGTTAGAAAGTGATGTACAACTTACCCTTTTTTCCTTATCTTCAAAGTGATATGTCCTGATCACCTCCAAATGTCATGAAAATAAAGCCTCCAGGACATGTGTGCAATTTGAGTTGAAAAAAAATCAACCATTTGGTGGGCTTGAGAGATGCAGAAACCATACTCTGATGAGAAATAGACATGACACAGAAATAATCTTCAGCTTTCTGTGTCAATTGGACTTAGGCTCTCCACGGAGCCTGTCTCTGTATGTCCTTTGTCCACAAGGTAAACATTTCAAGCAGTCAGTCTAATGGAAAAGGTAAAAAACAAAGTGTAAATACAGTACCAGCTAGGTTTAGCCTTTAGTTAAATGACTGTAAAACTGTTACTGTTAAGCCTGGGCTTTGGCCTGAGGCTCTAGACAGGATGAAAGGCAGGCTACCTTACCTTCAATGAGATTATACATGGTTTGAAAACATCCTTTTTCAGTAGCGCAGTCCTGGGAGGAGTGGTAGTTTACAAAATTTGCCCTGGACATGCTGTCTTTAACTACTCAAAATGTTCATCAGCCAGTTGTCACTGAGTTTTAAACAGTTTAGGCTCAAACCATTTTAATAAGAGCCTTTGATAAGCCTTTGACTGGTCTTGCAGATTTGAGAATCTATTTTAGATTATTGGAACTGGCATCATAGCAGGCACTTATTGGAATAGTTGTCCCTTGAAATCCTTAATGAAAAGTTTTCTACTGCAACATTCTTTGGTTACCTCTGTGGATCACATAGTGTCATCTGACTTTCACTACCTTTTCAGAAACACATAGCCAGGATGTTTTCATAGACATACTGTTCCTGAACTTGTGCCATCTCACAAATTAAAAGCAGATATCTTAGCATTCTGTGAGCTTTTAAGTAACTTTTGTCTTAGGGAAGAAAAGATTTAAATTCTTGAAGCAGTGCATCAAGGACAAAATGAGATAGCAGTGTACAGTAAAGTGTTAATTTTGAAGTGAGGAAAGAGGTTAAGAGACTTAAAATGTGTTTTAATTACCTACTTTGTTCCTGGTGGGTCCCCAAGGCTCCGAAGCTTCACATTTAACTACTTAAGTAATTCCTAGAAAGTAATTACTACAATTAACTTGCAAGTTTTAGTCTTAGTGCCTGTGAGGTTGTGAATAAGTATCAGAATTTCTATCATCATAAAGTTGCAGCTGAAGTCTTGTCGAAGTTGATTCATTTAACTGGACTTGAGCATAGCACTCTCATTGTGATGAAATCAGGCATCCTCTGTGTCTCTACATTTGGATTTTGATGGATTGTACACAGTGTATTTGTCATATAGTCAAACAAATTTGACTCCTGTCTCTCAGGATAAGTTTCACATTGAAATGCGGTGTAGGAATATTTTCTGGGTTTTTTTTAAATGCTTGTCTTGACTTATGCTGTGAAATTCACTCTACCCAAGCCAGTGAACATTGCAAAGTGCTTTCTTTCACTGTAAGAAAGAGTCCTGTTCTTTTCAACATTTTAAACAAAATTATCTACTTCTCTCCCAATACGATAGTATTGTGTATAAAATGCAATTTGCGGCAATTGCAAATGTTCAGTGGTGACCTGTTACTTGCCTTGGTTTTGCTGAGAGGGGGAAGAAAAGGTGCACAAAGCTCATCAGTCACAACTACATCTAAATAAGTCATTTGCTTGCAGATTTTGACCTAAGCAAAGCCTTTCAAGGACTGTGTACCTGAAAAGCAATATAGAGGTTTCTTCATTTGTCTGCCACCATCATAAGAGCATAAACATCATAGTGAGAAGGGATGAGATTGTTTTTCTGTTGCCTGTTCAGTTCAGTCCCATCCAGCTGATTTCTCTGTGCTCTCTGTGGAAAATTGTCCGGCAGGTTCCTCAGATCATTTCACAATTACTTCAGGGAAAGACCCTCTCTGTCCTCTGCAGTTGTGCTCCTTGCTCCCTCCCACATTCTCTGTTTCTTCAGACCCACTGAGGTCCAGAAGCACTTCAGATTCTAGCACAACTCAAGCAAAGACCATGGACAGCAAGAAGCATATGGTGGATAAAACACTGTGATGAAAGGGGTCCAAAAACCTACTCAACTTGGAGAGGAATTACAGCATGTAGGCTGCAGATATTCCATTATAAGCTGATTGTATCTTCCAAGTACTCAGCAGCCAGAATGGAGCAGTTTGGTTGACTGCCTTATAAGCACCCATGTTTTCTTCTATCATCCTAAAATTTGCTGCAGATAGCCCAAATTTCTCAACCTGAAACAATGCATAATGGAGTGTGACCCGTTCCCTAGGGAATGAGAAAGCAGCAGCACAGATCAACTTTGTGAAATGGGAAATTGTTTTTTACTGGGTTTGTTGGTGATTTGATGAAAACAGAATCAGGACTCTGCATAGAAATGGGAACCTCTTCAGGCCAAAACCCTAGAGTTTAGTTTGCAACCGTGCAAAACAAAGCCAGAACAACAACTCAATACTTCCAATGCAGATGTTTTGGTAGAGAACTGACACATGAAGGTAGTTTGAGAAGTTGAGTTTTTCCTCCCTAGTCTGAAATTTATTGAATAGGAAAATTTTTAGTCAATAAGAATAGGAAGAATGAATGGACCTTGGGGTTGGTGAGGAGTTGAGAAACACTGATGATACGGAAGTGAGTAAAACATAGTTAATGGAAAGCAGTGTGTGGTCTAATTATAGTTGTATCATTTAGATGTAATTTGGACCTGACAGGTTTGAAACAAAACCCTATAAAATTAGGCACTAAATTGCAGGTTTTAAGCAGAGTAAAGCCTAGAGAAATGGCAAAAATCTGTGTAAGTATGGGCAGATGCACTGATTTTACACAGACCTGCACTTATTTTAACAACCTGAGATCTGGCTCTTTCTCCTGGCCATTAAGAAAATATGCTGGGTTTTTTTTTTCCCCTGACATCAAAAGAAACATTCTGAAGATAGCCAAAAAAATGGGGGGAACTTTTGCCCCAAAAAAGAAAGAGTGTTCCCTTGTAGAGGCTAGAAAGTATCTATGCAAATTGCCATCTCCTTGTGGCGTGTGGTTTGTTTCTCAAACAAAAATTCCAGAAGATAAAGTACAAGAACTTTTCTGCGTTGAGGCTACTAATACTGCGTGTCATTTTTTCACAGATTATTGCCATTAACTCCAGCCTGTTTGTTGGTTAAAACTTCACAGATTAATTGAGAGTACAGCATTGCTCTGACTATTGTCAGGCTCCACATCAGCTCTGGTTTTTGGTTTTATGGCAGAAAAGTTGCTTGCTACATTCTCACTGTGTTCCCCTGGAGAAACTCATATCTGGAAATACGCATAGGTGGTATTGAAAACTGTATAGAGACAGTATTCTGGTGGAACACAGAAGCACCTACATGATGAGCTGGGAATACTCTTAAATCACATGAATTTAAAAACATGTATTCTGAGTTTTATGCCTGTATAAAAATATCTGGAGCTCTGGAAGAAAATGTTAGCCTGTTATTGTGTTTTCTCTTTCTATTCCTCATTTCACACATCGCCCACCTGCTGACTTCAGAACACGCCATGAAGCCTGTGCAGGCATGGGAATGTCAGCCTGTTAAAGCCTGCTGCGATAACTTTAGCATCATAGGAGTCAAGACCAGTGCATCTTACATCAGCAAGACTGTGTGTGCTCACTCTGGGGAGTCCAGTCCAAGGTGGAGGTGCTCTAGCAACTTTAAATGCAGCAGATAACTAGCCTGTATCTTCTGCATCTCTTACCCCTGTGACACAGTGGTGCTTTGAGTCTCAAGACAGACGGTATGGAAGAGGAGGAGTATGAAATACTGTAGAAGTCAGTCAAGAGACTCAGTTCACAGGACTAGGTTTTTCTAAATACAAGGAGCAAAGTGGGAAGCTGAGTAGCCTTGTTCTGAGGAGTCATGGTGTCAGCACAGGATGTAAGTAATGCTTACCGAGCATTATACCAGAAGAGCTACATGTTGTTTCTTTTGGACTTGCGTTATTTTCTGTCTCACAGAGACATTAGTATGTATGCCTAAGCATACTCTGATCCTTTAGGCCTATTTCTGTTGTGAGCTTGGTGAAGAATATCACATGAAATGCAAATGTTTCCCTCATTTTAGAACCTAAGCCTTTGCCTCAACTTTGTATCAAAATATGCTATCACTTGCACATCCCATCATTTGAGTTTTTATGCCATTTTGAATTGTAGCGGAGTAAAACACATATATAAATTTCACTCTTTTTTATTTCTGAATGGAAATTCAAAATGCCTTATGAATCGCAACAAGCTTTTTTAAAACATGACACTTCTGTGAGCACCCATATTCTTCCTGGTTGGCCAAAAACACTTAAACAATCATGCCAGTGGTAGCACAGGTGTTCTGGCTAGGTCATGGCACAGGTCATGTCAGGGGTTCTGGTTAGGTCATGGCACGAAGGCAAGGACACTTAGTTTTCAGAAGTGGCTTGACTTCATCTGTGAGAGTAGCCAAGCTGTGTCCATGTATGGCTTTTTAAGTGGACCAGTGCACCTCACCTTGTGCTCACAGTCCAAACCCCTGAGAACAGAAGTAATGTGATCGCAAAATTTGGGCTGAGAAGGATCATACTTGCCTTGGACACTAAGGGATTCTCTGCCAGTGTCTCTTTAGTGTAACAGCAGCTGAGGGTTCCCTTCATGCCTACCTTTTTCACTGCTTAGCAGTGATACTCCATTGCAGTACTCACAGAATCGTAGAACTGTTCAGGTCGGAAAAGACGAGTGAGATCAGTGGTTCTGACCATTAACCTAACACTACCAAGTCCACCACTAAACCATGTGCCTAAGTACCATACCTACACGTCTATTAATACCTCCAGGTTTGATGACTCCACCACTGGAGGAGTCTCTTCCAAAGTTTGACAATCCTTTTGGTGAAAAACTTTTTCCTAATATCCAACCTAAACTTCCTCTGGCACAATTTGAGGCCATTTCCTTTCAGCCTGTAGCTTGCTACTTAGAAGAGGTTGACCCCCAACTGGCAATAACCTCCATTCAGGGAGTTGTAGAGAGTGATAATGTTTTCCCCGGAGCCTCCTTTTCTCCAGGCTAGACATAGAGAGCTTCCCCAGCTTCCTCAGCTACTTGTGCTCTAGACCCTTTTCCATCTTTGCTGCCCTTCTCTGGGCTTGCTTCACCCTAGTGTCTTTCTTCTAGTGAAGGGCCCAAAACTAACCCATGATAATGGCTGTCCCAACCTAAGTGCCAGAGGAGTTAGGCTTAGAAGTAGTAACAAGCTATACTATGGCCCCAAGAGCACAGTCTGTATGGCCTTCAGTTCCAGCTAAAAAATGAGGTCTCTTGCTTTGCCAGCCTCCAGGGTTCTGCTGTCTTCACTCTCCTGGTAGTGCTTCACCATCAACAGCATTTCACCAGCAGCTGCCTGGGCACTTTCCCCTGTCACAGACAAGAAGGCACCTTGCACCCTGTGAGAAAATGCTTACTGCCTTCTTGTTCCCTTGCTTGTTTTTACCTACCTGTCCCTTACAGCTGTTACTGGTCTGTTTTTACCCTCAAGGCTGTGGCACAGGCTAGTATTAAAGGTAGTAAGTTCAAAGTCTACAAATGTGATGTTTCACAAAGCTGTCTGTAACATCTTAAATTTCACTCCCAGTGATGTTAGAGATTGATTTATTCTTATTATTTTAAGGTAATTTTTGGAAGGCCTCCTACATTGAAATAGAAAGTGCGGTGCCTCATGCATTCCTGCGTCAGAGAGATAGTTTACAATCTGTCACTTGAACCCCTCACTGGTTCACAGTCTGCAAAAGTACAAGAAACTAGCCAAGAATTTGGCTCCATCTGAGGAAAAACTGGGATGTTTTTAGACAGCATTAATTATGTTGTGAAGATAAATATTGGGAATCAAGTGCTGTTTAGAAACAGATCTTGTAGCTAAAACTCTGTGGTTTGATAATTTTAAGTCTTGGGTCCATTGAGCAGTGATTTAATCACTATTGCTGCTTACCGTTTTTTTCCTTTTTGCTTCAGATTGCAGTTAAGAGTGTTCCCTCCTTATTCTCCATCTCTGCAGACGTGTATGGTCTTGTTTATGGCAAAAGGGCTTAGAAAAAGGGCATGAATTTAAAGGGGAAGGTAGGACCAGAAGTGTGGCCGACCTTTTTTCTCACAAAACATGCAAAGAGTCTTGCTGCCCTTTAGAAATAGAACAAGTCATTCTGCCTTTTCAAGGTGGAAAAATGACCTTTGGAGAAGTGAGACAGAGAGCACAGTTTCACTTAGATGTGCAGAGAGGTTGAGAACCTGACAGTTCTTGGCACAACCTCATGCTGGTGTTTCCCTGCTTACAGGTGCTACTTTAGCACTTTTTGTAAATACTGATTGACGAAATTGCAAGGAGGGGCCTTAGAAACATGACTTGCTGCCCTGGGATTCCTTCTTTATGGGAGAACTCTAGCACTGCTGAAAATTAGGTCTTTGCAGAGTGGCTATCTAGTGGGGGATGAAAAGTATGGTTCAGAAATGTTTTAAATGGCAGTTCTTCACAGAAGGAAGCTTCATTAGACTGAAGTCTGAGGCTGTGTGTTTGGTTAAGATACTGCAAGATAACATTTTTTACTTTTCATCTTTTTTACCACAGCCTTTGCAGCAGAAATGTTCACTTTGTTGGCAGCCACAGGACTTAGTATTTAAAAATCCTTTCTTCAGATCAGACCTGAAAGGACCCTCTTCCTGCAGTAGACATTGCTTTAGCAAGAGTCATCTGTTCTTAAGAACATCTTTTGTATCTTGCAAAGGAAGGAGAGGCGAGGGACAATTGGGGAAAATGAAGTGAGAAGCAGTCGCTTTTCCAAGTGCTTGTTGAGCAAGCAGCAGTTAACAGTGAGCGTAGTGATTTAGTTGTTATCTCAGTGCTCTTGCTTTCCATAAACAAGACTTTATTTTGATACACATATTTGGATAATATTAAAAGAATTCAGGGAATCCTGTCAGTTTCCATAAGAGTTTTGCCTGAGGAATGGAGAATGGGATTTATGGCATTTTTCACGGTAAATCATGAGTATCAGTAGTGATTCCAGGAATTAAGTAGGATCTATAACATCAAGATTGCAGCAGTTTATTGAACTCTAGGCAGGGATAGTTGGGGTAGTTTCACAATATGTAAAAAAATAATTGACAAAACCACCACTTTTTATTGCCTGATTACTGGCCTGAGCCATTGCATGTGCTTCAGCTGTCTTAAGTTAACCAAAAACTCTGTTTCCTACCCTGGGCTGCTAAGTAAATAAACATGGAAATAGTGACATATGTTCTCCATCTGCACAGTCATGTGCTATATATTCAGTGCTCAGAAATGTTACTTAATAGGAGTATAATCACTGTTGTTGAAAAGTATATTTAATGATGAAAATAAGGGATGTGGAAAAGAGGCCAAGTTTGGCACCTAATGCAGTAGTGACAGTTTATTGAGGGTCTGGCAGAAATAGCTTCTCTTTCCTGTTTATAATAACTTCTACTTGCTGCATTCCCCAACTGTGATTGAGCACTGGAACTACTCTGATCTGCAGAGAAAGGAGGCAGAAATAGGTATCTGGTTTTTTGGGGTTTTTTTTAACTCCAGGATCATATGCACAGAAGCTGTTGGGAGTGGGTGTTGGAGGCAGCAGCAGAAAAGGAGTATTTCTCATTAGACTATTATTCAGGAATGTATAGGGCTCTGTTAATATTTTGCCGGAGAGAAAATTCACAGTTTTTGTACCAATGAGAATGAGAAAATCTGAGGATATGGAATCTCTTGGCTACTGCTGGATTCCCCATACAACATGCTTCTATCAGGAAAGCCAGTTTGCTCATTCAGTTTGAGGAGAGAGTAATTTTTAGTTGCATTATTAAGTCCCAAGAATCACTGAACACAAAGCTGCTCAAGTTGCTGAGTTGCTGAACGTAGTGGAAATGGGTTTTGAACCACCAAGCACATTCTTCACTGCAGTAACCTATCAGTGCTGCGAAGCTTAGGGTACGTGCTTTGTCACCTTCTAAACCCTCTCCCTTATTTTCTTATATTGGGCAATCCCAGGAGAAGGTGGTGTGTTGAGTTAGCTGTAACATGAGACTCTTGCTCCCTGCTTCTGGAAGAAGGTGTAGGCTGTGCTGAGCAAGTGCTGGCTGCATCGTGGTAATTGCAGCGTGTCCAAGGGATCGCAGGCAGTGGAGATTCTCACTTCTGTCCAGATTCCTCTGGGTGTAGCACATTAGGAGTTGTTAAAGAATGAGTTTTTTCATCCCAGCTCAGACTTCTTTCTTGCCAAGTAGTCTGTCTTTCAAGCTGTGGGTGAAGGAATTCTATTTCTTGTTTCCCAGTGTGTGCCTCTAGCTCGCACAGCAGTTAGCTGAGCAGCATAGACTGCAGCCCAGTGGAGCTTTTCCACTCTTTTGCATCTAACAGCCGTCACTTGGGATCTGACCTAGGGATAATTTTAGCCCTTTAGGCACCAGTTGCTGATTATTAGTCCTTCTTGTTACAGAGGTAGGTGATGGATTGGTGCAAATGTGTCTTTTTCTTGTGCTTCCCTTTTCTTTCTTGGCCCAGAACCCTTTCTGAAAGAGTAAAAGGACAAGAAGAGTTATTTGATGCATCGTACAATGGTTAGACCAGGCCTAGAGAACCCTGGGCTTCTAGTGCCTTCAGACAAGACAGATACTAGATCTCTCAAACAGGTATTTGCTCGACTATGTGTAGCACAGACAAAACAAAATGTTTGGATTCTCTTTAATGGAATTTTTTTTAACATTAATCTGTCTGGTTTGGGGCGGGGGGGTTTAATTTGCTTTTCTAAAAATGAATGTGTAACTTCACAGCAATGATAGCAAAATGGCGAACAAGTGCATCTAGGACAGGATGGCGATGCTCCTTTTCATTGTTTGTATATTTAAATAGCAGGAAGCTATCCAGGGCACTTAGAACAGTACTATTTAGAGTAGCATGTGCTATCACATCAGCAGTGATCAAGGTTTGTGGAGGAATGTGTGTCTGTGATTATGATAAAGACCATGTCCAGACAAGCCTGCTGTATAGCAGTGCTGCTCTGAGAAAACCGTTTTCAGAACTTACTGGATTTCCCCTTTTGTATAAGGGTCTCACTGTGCATGAAGTTTTAGACAAAAAACTTTCACCTGCCTGTAAATAAATTCATAAATAATCTTTGTTTGCATAGCAAACTTAACAATATTAACCGAGTTAATTTCCCAAAAAAAGACTTTTTGTAGTTTTGGAATTTTACACTTTGAGCATGATAGCTTCCAGAAATACCTGGGGACATGAGGACATAAATCAATATTCAAGTTCTAAAAATCAATAGTGCTGGCGTGAACTGGTATCTGTAGCTGATAGGCATGTGTATGTTTGGGTATCTCCTCCAAATATATCACCATGGCTGGATTTTATGTCCATGGAAACAGCAAACCTGTAACTGTATAAAATGCACTAAGACTTAAACCCAAAGAGTTTCATTTCAATACATAAATGCCATTTCTGTATATAGATATTGCTCAGGTTGTCAGGATCTATCTTGTGAATTTGTTGTTTGAATGAAGCATGGGTAGGCTTCCTTTAAAGTTACAATACAGTGCATGGAATCTGGATTTTTTCCTTAAGCAAGCCACATGCTTTGAAACAAAAAGAGAAGTTACCTTCTGTAAAAGTATATGTAGTAATCTTTATCAGTAGTCTATTTTTATGATTGTAAAACATTTATAATACGTCTTACAGCTCTGTGTCCCTTCAATGCAGGTGCGGTTCAAGTATGAATCTGTTTAAGGCACTCACCAAGCTTTAAACATCTAATAGTTGGTCTGCTTTTTAAAAAAAGTTTTAAAAGTGAGCATAAATTGGTTTTCTATGTATTCTCAATACTGCTGCTATGACCAAGCAGGGTATTTTGCATTCAGAGTCATTGCGTTGTGGTAATCCTGTGTAAATGTGCTGGCCCCAAGCCTACCCAGAGATGCTCAGCACAGGCAGCCCTCCCTATGGAGAAGGTTCTTGCTGGCATCCTAACTTCTAAAAGCTGTGATGCCTCTTGGACTTATATTCTTGAATCAGGCAGATTATTCTCCACACTGCAGATGTTTGCAGTGCTAGGATGGGATGCTCACCCAAGGACTGGATCTCCTTCCAGGCAACATCTTCTGCCCCATGGGAGGGGATCCAAGATTCTCATTTTTATCAAGAAAAAGTTTTTTCTTCTGAAAGTTCGTTATGACTGTTTGAAGTGCTTAAAAATCTAGAGCTAAATCATCTCTAAGTGTCATGGCAAATGCTGCAGCCTACGTGGTAGTGGAATGTTGCAATTTTGCTGTCTGTAACCAACTGTAAGGTTTGAATGAACCATCTTCTATGTATCATGTAGAGATGCAGCTAAACTTGTGAATTGTTTCAGCCTGCTGCCCATGCTTTAGAGGAAATTTGTGGAACTACTAAGGAGATGGAGCAAAATACATCAAATAGGAACAGAGACATCTAGCTTGTTAAATTGCTAATCATGTTGCTTTGAGAAAGATGCTTTAAAAATACTGACAAAGAGCAGATGGATGAGCAGGTTCAGTGCCGTCTGAAATTAATGCAGGGCACATGCTGGGAATAATAGGAGATATTAAAGAGCTGGAGAACATGCTATGACTTAGAAATCTTTCCCTGATCCCTACACATAAAGGCAAGCTCAGGGTTTTCCTTTGCAGTCTTTGTACAAGTCATACATGTCAAATGTTTAACTAAAGCCACTTCCTTGCCTGTTTTTCATAATCCTAGCATGCTCCTGCCTCATTTCTCTTTTTTTTTTTTTTGTACTGCAAGAAAGGTGGATTACTGTATCTGCTAAAAGTTTAGATTTGCTTTTCCTTATCTTTCTGAAGGCGTTTTCATAATCACGATGTGGCCAACCTGACAAACCTACCATATGGAAGATCTTAAGAAAAACCTTATTCCTAGATAATTAAATGTGACAACAGAAGCTGTAATTTCTGGACTTAATCTCTACAATAGAGAGCCCATCGTGTGGAAAGTCTTTGAGGAGCAAGCTTAAAGGTCTTTGTGTGCGGGTCCAGTGAAGTATATTTTAGAGGTTGTGGTGGCCTGTAATCCTGCTGGCCCAAGCTGAGAATGGCTCATAAAATGGTTACAGCAAAAGCCAACAGATGTCACTGTGAAATACATGTAGATGGCAGAGGACCGGGGAGTTCCATGAAGCTGAGGCCTCCCATGTTATTCACGTCCTTCCATTGCAGAGGTCACTCACATATTAAGTGGGCAGCAGCAGCAGCAGCAGAAAGGTTTTGGAGGCAGGAGGGAGGTTTGAGCAGCACTGTATGCTAGTACTGCAGGACATCCCAAACTCATCTTCTGCTGCAGCAGTAAGTAGGAAAGTGTCAGGAAGTCTTTGACTGCTTGGTGTGGAATGGGGATCTCCATTTCCTTTGTGACACTGGGGCTTGTCATTGTGAAGTGTATTTTATTTGGCAGGCTATTGTCAAAGGAAATTCATAATAGCAACTTGTTCCTACTGCTGCTTCTAAGAGAGAATGTGCTTGGCCCTTAGACAAATCTGATTGTGTAGTACTTTATCATGTTGAGAGATGCAGATATGAACGTAGAAAGATGTAGCACATGATACTGTACTGTAACTTCTCTGTATATCCTTCATTATTAAAGTTTTAATTCCCATTTAATAAAATAACTAGGTTTTATTGCCAGGTCTATTCATGGTGGCAAATTTAAAACATGAGTAATGGCAAAGACAGCTGCCAGAGCACTTTTTTCACAGGTATTCATGGTGTACTCTGATTCTGCGACATATGTGTTGAGTACCTATCCATGCAATCAGTGTCACAAAAATAATTACAGTATCATAACTACAACTTGATTAAATGAAAAACTAGGCTTTCTTTCCTCATTGAAGATGTTTGGAGACTGAGTTATAAAGACTATTTGAGATTTGCATCAAGGTGTCATTTCATTTAGGCTTTGCACTTCTGGGAAAAAAAGAGAATTATAGACTAAAGTCATCAGAGTAGCTGTGTGTGAATAGAGCTCAGGTTGATGCAGGAGAGAGCAGGATATTGCCTAGCTGATTCCTGCCATATCCTGCAAAAGATAAACCCTTAATCGGATCCTTCATTAGCATAAAGTGTGAAAAAAATGCTCATGCCAGGGATTACTTAGTAAAGGTAGTTAGTGGGAGAAATTATGCATTGAAGAAAATACAAAATCCCTCAAATTAATCTTTGAAACACATGGAGTTTGAGTCTCCTCTCTCTTAACACTGGGATAATTGAAGAATAATTCCATTTCAGTGACTTAGAGCACTAGTGTAGTTGGAGAGGAAAATTGAGTTTGCCTGCTCTCCCAGGATTTTGGAAGTTTTACATTTTTAAGGCAGAAATGTTTATCCTTAAAATTTTTACTTGTACATTTAGAGGAAGAAATGTGATCCTGTGTCACAGAGTAGAAGAGCCCTTTGCCACACGATCTCCACCTGTTTAAGTCCAGACTGGAGTCTTTATGCCATTGTGAGGGTTCAATGCTGGCTGGCTTAACTTTGCTGCTGGCTTTAGTATTTGCAGTGTTAAAAAAGCCAAGCTGGATAATACATATTAATTGTTCGGCGAATCTTTGAAATAAACCTTTGTTTATGTTGTCAGTTTCACAACATTAAATTCTTCTTGTGTGAAGATTAAAATGTCAGTTATTTCATAACTGTAGGAAGGCAGAACAGAATTCCTACTGAATTTGAAAGTCTGTTCTTTAATTTTTTAGTGGCCTTTTCTAACATACTATGGTTTAGATTCAAACAATGTCTTGACACATAGTTACGCTGTCAATATGGTTAGCTGACCAAAACGTTTTTCTGTCTGCCCTGTAGGTCTTCATTTCTAGCAAACCCCTGTCATATTTCTTTTCTAGTGATTTCTTTTCTATGTGCAACTTAAGTGTAAGTAAGAAAGTGCATTCCACTGGTGGCCCAAGATGTCATCCAGCCCAGTAACGTTCAAAGCCAGAAAAGACATGCTGATTTCTTTGCAATTTTTCAGTTAGTTATATACTCTAGGAGAACATATCTGAGGAGGAAAATGCAGGAGGCGTGCTGAAGTAAGCATTCATTATCATTTCTGGTCAGAAAGTTATTGCACTGTCATTACTACAGACGATAGAATCTGCATGTGAGTTCTTGATGAATATCATCCATTTTATGAAAGCAGGTTGTTGATGACAACTTCCATGTGAGCCGTCTTTGTGTGCTTGGGGAATTTGAGGCTTGTGCTTGTTTGAGTTAGCACGTTAATCCCTGCTTCCAGATATCCTCTGACAAAGAGGTAATCCTCTGGTGTAACTCAGTGTTCACTCTTCTGGTCTCAAGAGGAGAATTACATCAAACAAAAAGCATTTCCTTGGTCCCCTCCTCGCTACTGGGCAGATGACAACATGGTTCACATATAGAAATTCCTATTTTTGTTGAGGAAATCATGCATGCAATGTGCACATGAGTGTCCTCTATGTTTACAGGCTGATACTGTTACAATTGTTTTCCCATTTTTCAATTCTTGCCCCTTTTTGTCATTCTTGACTGTTTTTGGATTGGTGCTTTTTTACACTGGGGTTTATTCACACACTGTTCTGAGGCTTTTTATACCGTGACATTGCTGGGAACGGGAAGCAAACATTGAAAAAAAATTTTAATTGTTTTTACGGATTAGCACCAAAGAATATGATCTCTCCCTGTAGTCATTTTTTTGCTGGCATAGAGTTGCTAAATGCATGCTGGTGACTAGAATGAAATTTGGCACTGCTTGATGCTTGGTAAAAATTCCTGACTGTATGATCAATCAGTCATGGATTGAGCCACGAGTGCTCCTCAGATGTGCTTGCCTCTTAAGCTCTGGCTTAGCTTTGAATCTGTCACTGAGTGTAGAGTTGTGCCGTGATGCAGTGCTGGCCGGGATGGGCCTGCAGTCTAGCTGGGTCAAGTGTGGACAGTCCAGAGCAGATGGCCAGGGCTCTGCTCATCCACAGCTGATTTTGGGTGGTTTTAATGTGAGCTGAGGCCAGGCTAACCTCTGTGACTGTGATGGAAGTGCACAGTGTGCTTATGCTCCATTCTTAAACCATCTCTTCCACATCTCAGGATAGACTGTGTGATCTCACACACTCAGAAATGTCTCTGTAAGCCAGTGCTTTCTGGCAAAGATTCTGAATGTAACTTGTGTGGAGTTTTGTAGTTTGAATATGTTTAGGGTATATGTGGGATCAATGAGCAGGGATTCAGACTTGAAAAAAATTCCACATAAAAAGCCAAGTTAGGATATAGTTCAGCTTCCTGTAAAGGCAGTGATAAGCTTTTGAGGCATACAAAAAGAATGAGGACATTTGGGAAAACATGTTTTTCTCAGTAGAGACATTAATAACCATTTTAACAGTGTTATTTACCTCCTGCTGCTTGACTGGAATGAGCAAATTGTAAGTGTGATTTCAGAATTAATCATTTTCTTCAGAGCCAGACTGATTCAAAGCTCTAAGCAAATTACTGGTTTTATTGTTAAAAATGCTCACATCATGGAATGGGTGATTATTCTTATCCCATAGTTCTCAAAACAGAAAGAGAAAATTTCTGCTGGTTTTTTATATAAGGTGATGTTGAAAGGAGGAGCGAAATCAGGTTGGGGGTTTGTTAGTTTATGGTAGGGGATTTTTTGGAATGAAACACCCAGTTTAGATGTCATTTTGTATGCCATACATGGAAGAGACTAATTTACTTCAACTGACATATGGAGGGCAGCTCTGTCATAGAGCAGGTCCCCTGTGATGCTTAATTTTCACTCTTTCCTGTGTCCTCTTGGATGCACTTCATCACTTTGTGCTGGATACAGTTTTAAAAGAATGCACAGAGACTTCCACAAAGTGCCAGGTGGAAGTATGTCAGAGATTTCAGAGTAATACCTCTGATACTCTGATCATCTAAAGCAGGAGACAATATTTCAGAGACATGTGATGTCCAAGATGGGAGTTCCTGCACAGAGAAAGGAAAGAAGCAGTAGAAGTCCAAGAGGATTGTCTTGGATGGGAAGAACAGGTGCATTATAGAAAAGGGACATTTTTTTTCAAAATACTTTCCTGAAAATCCCAAAACAAAAATTAAAAATTCCCAACTCTTAATCTGATTGGATTTTTCTGCCCTATTTCCTTCCTGAAATGCTTTATTTTGTACTTATATCCCTTACTGAAAATGGCATTTTCATTGTTTCTTTAAAAGTGTGTTTAAAATACAAATTTGAGAATACAGCTTACAGCACCCAAAATTACCTGTCTCTTACCTGGAAGCCACTCAGTTGCTTTCTTCAAAAATAAACCACACAAAGTTTTCTGAAAAGCAAATGAAAGTATTTTCTCTGGAAGTTATCCAAAAAAACCCATCCTCCTTCTGGAAAGTACCACCTGTTCATATTGGCTGATTTTTTTGAGGTATATTCCATGACACTTGGCTTATGAAAGTTAGTTCTCTCATGACAGGTGAGGAAAAAGGAGAGTGGATTTTGTTTCATCTTTGTATTCTGGTATCTTTTCCTCCAGTTGCCTAGAAAGCAGTAAGTTTTCATTAGTAAGACAAGAGACAGAGTGTCTTTGCAACTAGCAGAACAGACAGAGCTGGTCTAATGTCTACCAGAGAAGAGACTGATACTGCCAGAATGTCTCAGCTCCAGGAGATACAGCTCCATAGGAGAGACCAGCTCCAGAAGCAGGGCACACCTAACTGTGTAAGGAGGAAGTCACTTGAGCGTGTTTATGGTTGTACAGTTCTTTATGCCATTCAGAGCTACATCAAATGCTACAAACTGGCTGTACTGAGAGGAGAATATGAGAGCCTGACCTGCAGTCTGCAGGAGAAAATGTGGCCGTTTGATTGACAGTGAAGTTAATGGAGTGAGAGCTTTTTTAGCTGGGTTTCAGTGTTAATATTGCACAACCTTCTCAGAATATTTCCTGAATTTTCATTAGGAGTTACATTTTTCAGCAAAAGTGTCTCTGAGTTCTGTTTCAAGTGGTAATCTGGTCAATCAAAACTTCACTTCAGCAGCACCTGTTGATTAGTCATTCCTGTAATTCATGCATCTTGTGAAAGAAACACAAATAATTATTCCCTGAAGAATAGAATTCAAGGCAGAGAGCAGTAAGACTCAGAGTTATCAATCCAATCTGAAGTTCTCTGGTGAGAGGTGCCTTTTCCCTATGCATTTTCCCTGCCTTCGGAAACATCACCTGAATGTTTTTAAAGCTTGTGTAAGTGCACAGAATTAAAAATATGAAATACAATATAAATGAGTGCAAAAGCTTCAAGGAGTAGTTGCTTTGATTAATTCCTTCATTGTTTTTGCCTCACACATGTTAGCACATCTAGTATATAGACCATATATATCATATGACCATAATATGTAAATCAAAGGCAGGGGGTTTTGCTGGCTTGTATTAGCTTTTTACTGTGAATCTGTATGCATTAAACATCTGTGTAGTTTTTGAATGGCAAGGATTTAGTCTGAACTAATTTTTTGCACTTCTGGATCAGGAATGTCTTCATAAGGTCTGCACAGGTTTTGTCAGTGAATATCTGGTGTGTCTTGTGGGACTGGGTTTCTTTTCAAGATGATTAATCATGGACTTAATGTCAGTCCCCAGACAGTCACTGTAGATAACGCCACTGATCTGGTAGGCATTACTTCAAACCTCTTAAGAACTCTGCAGTACTTTAAGTGGAGAATGCTCCTGCCCTAAGTGACACGGAATATATAAATGAATAATGTAAAAAGAGTAAAGCAACACACCTGAACACATATGCTAGGTGAAAGGTGAATGTCCTGAACTCATTTGTGTTTTCTTTTGCTGAAAGCTTGTCCACCAGGAACGTACAAGCCTGAAGGTTCACCAGGTGGAATCAGCACTTGCATCTCATGTCCTGATGAGAATCATACTTCTCCACCGGGAAGTACCTCCCTTGAGGATTGTACATGCCAGGAGGGGTATCGTGCTGTAGGACAAACCTGTGAAGGTAAGTGTTTCCATCCAGGAACAGAATACCCCTGGAATTCACAGTGCAGTGCTGGGACAATTTTTTATGTGGCTTTGTGCTGTGAGGGTCGTGTCAAATTGCGTGCAAGATTTTCTCTGTTGTTGCAAACCAGCAAAAATGCCAAGGTGCAAGCTGAGTTAGAAATTTCAAAAGATTCTTTTCCTTCAGTGGCCTATTGCACTCCAGCTAGTAACGACTTTGTTGTGGCTGTTTAATTATTTAGTTGTTCACTGCCCTGAACTGAAGCCCCCTGAAAACGGTCACTTTGTCCAGAATGTCTGCAACAATTACTTTAATGCTGCATGTGGAATCCGATGCAAAGCAGGATTTGATCTTGTGGGAAGCAGCATCCGACTTTGTCAACCGAATGGGCAGTGGTCTGGATCAGAGGCTACTTGCAGAGGTATGTGTTTGAAAAGTGTTTTTTCTGTTGTTTGTTCCATACAGTGGTGTTCTCTACTCACAACATGGTTGGGTGTGCAGATCTGATCCTGTTAGTCCTTGTGTGAAAGGAAGTTCCAAAGGCTGGCTGCCACCCCAGTCACTCTGTTTCCCTCCTTTCTAAAGTGGAAAGAGGACTTCTACAATGGAAAAAGCAGAGCAAGATTTACTAGGCAGACAGTCTTTTGCAAGTGAATATACAGTCTCCTTCCTTAAATCTCTCTTCACCTCTCTCCACCTAATTTCTATGAATTTTGTATATACACTGTGTAAATCCAGTGAACCTACCAAGTACTTAAATGTGTAACAAGACCTTGCCACATGGCAGTTTTAGAACATCCACCAGACTCTCAGCATAGAGGGACGTTGGTGCTGGGAGACATTAGCCATGGAAGAATTCCATTTTGCTTTCTTACAATTTCTTCGTACCAAAAATAGGAAAGCTTGGGACTTGAGCAGGGTCTTCAGAAGAATTTGAGTGGAATTTCAATGGCAATATCCTAGAATTTCACTGTAACAGAATGTCAGCCAGAAAAAAAAATAGGTGTGAAAGGGAGGAGATACAAGAAAGAGCATCCTGAAAAACATTATTTCTGGATTTTCTGATAGGAACAGAGATTTCTTTTGCTATTATTTTTCTCTGCCTGAGGCTGGGTTTTTCATGATTTAGAATGAAAACTGCAAATCCATGTCTGTATATCTGGTATGTCTTCTAAGGAGAGAATGAAACAGAATAAACCAGGTAGAAGCCCTTATCTCCTCAACAGCCACAAGATGCAGTTCAGCATGTTTAACTTGACTTGAATGCCCTTGACATTAGTGTGCTGGAAGCTAGTAAATAAAAAGCCATCAGCTCATTCTGTAACTCTTGCCCTGGCCTTGTGTTCAGGGAAGGCAGGATTGTTCTTTGGAGGCATTAGCACTTCATGACAGTACAGCAAACACTGCAGCCCTGAAAGAAACAGCAACTTATGGTTCTGGAAGGAGGAATCTGAGCTAGAGATCAGTCTCTCGGGCCATTCTTCCTGTAGCACTTTACTTCTGCTTAGATTTACAGGACATTTCTTCAAATAATCCTGGAAATCTTAGGTTTCCTTTTTAGCTTCCAGTGACAAGAGGCAGGAAGGAGAAGCTTTCAATAGAAAATAAATTGCTGGCCGGTAACATGAGGGTATCTTGAGTAGCAGAACTTGGAGCTGTGGACTTTCCAGCAGTCAAAATGTAGACTGAAGATGCATGCTGCTTCAGACAGACTGGGATATTGGGAAAGAGCACCCACTCTCAAAGATCCTGTCACACAGGAGCCCCTTGTGCAAAAAATCTGGGAAAAGCTGCAGTCAGCCTCAAAGAATGGATCCTCCATCGTCTATTTCATGGAGAAGTGGAAGATTCTAGTACTTGAAAGTCTTGCTGGAGCGTTTAAAGGAATTCACCTATTTGGTGTTGGGGCATGATCTTTCTTTAACGGGGAATTTGGAAGGTGGGGGGAAGTCTGCATTGAGGTACTGTCTTGATATTGAGCTAATATCCTTTGAAGCATTGGAAGGATATATTTTTGCTTTTTTTGTGCCGTTGTCCATCATACTGAAGACTTCCAATTTAAAAAAAAAAATAAAAAATTAAAAATCCCACTGTTATATGTGCTGGATCTGCTAGTCTTGATTCACTCAGGCTATGAAAGGGAGAAAGATCAAAGGCATGGTTTATAGCTGTCTTGTTAATCCCAGGAGTATTTTATCACATAAATTAGGAAGGGAGAGTGAGGGAAAATCCCTTTGCACTGCTTTAGATTTTGACATTAAATACTCCTCAGTTCTTTTGCTAGCTAAAATCTGCTGTGCTATTAGAAAGTGATTCATGCAGTCATATGTCATGCAATTAACAGTGACCCAGGAAAAAAACAACCACAAACCATATATTTAATCCTGAAAAATGTATTAGGAAAAACCCCAGAGCAAGCAGAATATACTCTTATTGTTGTTGCTATTTTCACTGTTTATGGAAATGTTTCTTGGTCATGGAAAATGTGTAACTGATAAGAGGATGTGTTGGTGTTTAATGCTTGGAACCATGACCGAGGTAACATGGGCTCAGTTACAGGTTTTTGCCAGAGCCATGCTGAGACACTGAGTAAGCGTGAACACTGAAACACTTGAGGAGGCAAGAGCACTGCAGCTGTGTAGTCCTTCCAGAAGAAATGTCTAGACAGCAGGTAGTGAAGGGATTGCCTTCTCTGTAGGCACATTAATATTGCCAAGACCCTTCTCAGTGCTCTTAATTCATTCAGGCTTCCTAAGTAGTAGAGTTTGGTAGAATTTGCTTCTTTTTACTGCAGACTGGGTATTTCTATTTCTATAGATACCTTAAGAGAGCAAGCCTGCTTTCTTGTGTATGAAAGATATGAGATTCAGCTGTAAATATGCTTTTCTTACTCCCCCTACTAGAGTTAAGGTGCAGCATGTTACAAACCTGCTCTGAAGCTCAGAGCACCTCTCACAAAATGGGCCTTTCAAGATCGTTTTTAAATACACTTTCTAAAGGATGCCTGTGCATATGCAAGCACAAGAGTAGTAATACTTTCAGAGAGTAAAAGTGAGGCAGTGGTAATATAAAGATATTTTAGGTACATCTGGATGGTTTATTTTGCTTCTTTCTTATCCCATATACATAGGTTTTGCTAGACTTTGTTTCCCTAGGTGCCACCATAGCTGTTTAAAAAAAAGAAGGCATTATTTAATATGTGTTGTTTGTAGCTTTCAAAGGCTGTGTAGTTACTGACATTTATGGAGCTGGCTTTCATTTGAAGGAGCACTCAGGCTGCATACCCATTAATTAGTTTGAGGTGTCTACTGGTGTCCACTTGTGTGCAGAGTAAACAATTACTGAAGAAAGGAGAGGTTGCCAAGTTGGTTTCCCTTTGAGTGCATTTATAGAGGAGATCACGTTTTGCCTCCTACCCGGCAGCAGCAAGATTAGGTTAATTGGTAAAATCAGCTTCCCAAACCACAGCAGAGAAATTGTCCAGCTCTCTGAAGCCAGCCATCACCAGAGGTTGCCCTCCTGCCAGCAAGGTAAACAGAAGCTGTGGAAAACAATCAAATGAGAAAAGATTTCCTCTTGAGAGGAAGGGATGAGAGGCTGGGGGAGCTGCAATCGTTTAGGCTGAAGAAGGCTGAGAGGGGATCTTTCCAATGTGTATAAGTATCTGAAGAGGAGGGAGCCAGGCTCTTCTTGGTGGTGCCAAGCAGTAGAACAAGAGGCAGTGGGCAGAAACTGATGCACAGCAAGTTCCACCTGAGTATGAGAAAGAGCTTCTTTACAGTGAGAGTGACTTGAGCACTGGAACAGGCTGCCCAGAGAGGTTGTGGAGTCTCCCTCGCTAGAGATACTCAAAGCTGTCTGGGCACAACCCTGTACAGTGTGCTCTAGGATGACCAGTGTAGAGCAGAGAGGTTGGACTAGATATGCTCCAGTGGCCCCTTCAAACCTTAGCCATTCTGTGAGTTTAGGGAAATGCGCTCTTTTTGATTATATTTTTGAGCAATCACACCATTTGCCCTCATGGTTTTTTATCCCTCTTTTGAACATACTGAGCAGTATCTGCCAACTTCAGCCGGGATCAGTTTTAAATCAGTTTTCCACTCATTTTGGAAAGTCAGTAGCTGGTTATATGTATCAGCATCATCACACATACTCGTGTCCAGACAGTAGGTGTACGCAGCTTAGCAGTTTGAGGGACCCAAAGGCCAGGCAGTACGTATGTAGTTCAGAGTTTTGTCTGGAGGGGATCAAGGGCAAAAATGCTGGAGCATGAGATCCTAGCTGAAAAGGATCTGCACTGAAAAGGCAGTACAAAGAAAAGAGGTCCTACTATAAAATCTTGAGGTTGTGGTATTGAAACAAAGAACATAAATCTAAGTCATACCAGTGCTACTTTTTTATTACTATGATCATTCATCTCTTCTGGGATCAGTCTTAATTACAGAGTAATTTTGTGCTAGATTGCAGCATCAGGATTCAGTAGTAAAACCATAAGACAATCTGAGGATCACTCTTCACTTCCCAGCTTCCCTTTCTGCATACACATCCTGCACAGGACTGCATTCTTCTTGGAATCACACTGCTTTCAGTGTTTGCAAGACATCATAGGAGAATAGCCTCTGTGCTGAGCAGCAGCCAGGACTGTCTCCATGCCTGACACCTGAAAGGGTCTCTTTTGTCTCAGCAACAGCCTGATTTGTTCCGTTTCATCTCTCACGGACCTGGTATACAAGCCATATAAATTCCTTTCTCCTTTCTCTGTCTCCTCCAGCACGCTGAGCATCTTCTCTTCTGATTTGCTGAGGCATACACGTGTCTGTATTCTGTGAATGCAGTCCAGAGTGCCTGAGAACATCCCTGAATACCAGCACACTGTCATCCAACCTGTTCATAAGCTCTTAGCCTGTTCCCTGGTGTACACTCAGCCCATACCAGCCTGACAGCTGGAAATCCCCCAAAGAATTGTCAGACGTTGTTGGGAACTAGAAACTCCCAAGGACACACACTTTTCCACAGGATTCCATTTGCCTGCAGCTGTCCTGTTTTGAAGGCATTACCAGCTCAGGCCTCACACTGTGTGCCAGATGCACAGTTAGTTTGTTAGCTTGGACTTATGTCAGTACTTAGGTGAACTTGGAAGTGTGTGCCCAGCCTCATACATTTTATGTAAGACCGTTTCCAGAAGAGGAAGGTATCAAGCCTTTGAAAAAATCCGCTCTGTGCTAGCTCTATTCCCTAAATTCGTATAAATTGCTGTAACTAGTGTACAAGACAGTATCTCTCCCACCTCTGAAAAACTGGGCAAAGTAGTGTAACTCCACTGATACGCGGTGCTGAGAGTGAACTCTGACGATGTTTTTTTCCCTTTGCAGTTCGAACGTGTCCCAGACTTCGGTCTCCTCAACACGGACACATTAATTGTTCAACAGGTGACATTTCCTATAAGACAGTATGTTTTGTGACCTGCAATGAGGGCTATGAAATTGAAGGAAACAGCAAACTCACCTGCCTGGGAACCTCTCAGTGGGATTCAAAGGAGCCAAAGTGTGTGGGTAGGTATCTAACCTAACTGTCTGTTCATGGTAGAGTAGAGCCTTTTCTGACATGCTGTCACAGATGAGAAATTCTCCATATTTTGATAACTGGTGAAGCTAAGATATGAATGAGAATTTGTCTATTGATGTTTCATACTGGTCTTAGAAGCTGGGGAAGGGCAAAGGAATTTTTAAATGGAGAAAGTGGACAGATTATCATTTAAATCCAAGGTGGGCTGCTGATTACTGAAAGGTTGTTGTGTCTCATTAGTGTCAGACACTGTCACAGGCTGTGTTACAAGAAACACAGAAGCAGTAGGTCTATGCTAGGGATTGAATATGAACAACCAGTAGTTTGAGTTACCATCATAAAGCTAAAGTTGATCTGCAGGCAAGGACTAGCTTATGTGAGCCAGGCCCTGTGTAAACCACCTGAGTAAAGGTGCGGCAGTTTTCACTTTTGCTGGACTCACAGCAAGGAAATAAGAGATTACACAAGTTAGGAACTAAGCACCTCTGAGTCAGAATTCAGGGGTCACACCAGCCGTGCAGGGATAGCTAGACATGTACTGCTGTTCCAAAAATAAAGGACTGTATATTTCAGAATTACCCATTTAGGACTAGTGACAGGTATTGAATTAACTTTGAAAAGTAAGGTGATGAAATACAGTTGAAACACTTTCAAGCGTAGAGTGAAGGAAAAAGAAAAAAAAAGCGCAAGTCTAAAGTCCAGCAATTCAGAAGCTGATCCAGTGCTGACCAAAGTCACAGTGAAGTATACGTCACCTGGATCCAGTAAATGCAATGGCAGTAGGGTGACTTCACTTGAACCTGTGGCTATTTCTTTACTGTTTTATTGCAGTCTTAAAAATGTGGACTTTATGTGAGACAAGCATAAATTTCTAACTGTAAGTACATTCTCTGAAACGATGAGAATAATCCACAAGAATTAATTTAACAAGACAGTTTGCTAAGAGATCCTAATCTTTCTTCTGTTAAAATCAGTGGAAAAACTTCAATTAACTTCAAAAGGAAGGGCCCCTGAAATCCGGTTGGAATATTATAATTAGAAGATTAACCATATTCATCAGTTGAATTCATCCTTCCTAGCTTAGCATTTTGATTAATAAAATCCAGCTCTACGCTCTATCAGAAGATTTCTTCACACCATGTAATATTGCCTCCATTCCTGGATTACCCATGGCAATATCTTATTTTTGCTGAGTCTGAAAAATCTAGTAAGAAAGTTGCCTTTGATTGTCAGAGAGGAAAGAGTGTTAGCTGGGAAGCATCTCTGCTGCTTCTTGTTGTGATGGGTGTTTAGAGCAAGCTTGCTGAAATTCTGGTTCAATGTAAATGTGTGGAGTTTTATTCAGGTGAGGATGAATATCAGAAGACTGATACCATATCATCCTCAGAAGCTACCCTTTGTACCCATTTTCTGAATTATTATCATTGTCAAGGAGGTATTGTCTTTTTTATTTTTAGTCCAAAATAGCTCATAATTACCATTTGCTAAATAAAAGGTGTTGGACATCCTACTGTATTTAGGCTTTTTTAATTGATAATTTATTAATGTCATACCCTTCTGTTAGAAAACTGGAGTTGTCTTCAGTCTATTACCTTGAAACAGATTTCTTGGACCTCAGGGTATTTGTCTAACTGGTTTTCTGAATGCTTTTTGGTTTGACTGCTCATCAGTGCAAAGTTTGCCGTATTTGCAAGTTAGCTCACTGCGACTGCACCACAGCCATCTGTAACCATTACTGACACTGTACCATAACACTGCCTGGATTGTTTACAGTCACTTCCGTGGGGTCTGTTGTCATGCAGCTCTTTCCAAGATACTGGAAGGTAATGCAAGCTTGGATATTACCTATGTTTTAAATTTTCGTCTTTTCCATTAAAGATATTGATAGCAATGAGCTACTTTTGAGTAGGCTACAAAGATTTTATAGGTGGCTGACAAATGAAGTATCTGCTGAAAAGGTAAGCTTTGTCATTTGTCCAGTTTGAGGGGAAAAAAGCAAAACCAGAAAACCTCCACAGTCATGTTCTTGTGTTTCCTACCCATTGTCAAAAATTTAGTACCAATCACTTTAAAATCAATGAATTTTGCAAGATGCTTTTCTCCTTTCTTTGTTCAAGGTTTAGTGAAGTGAAAATACAAATGACATCCAGGGTGTTGATGCCATCTAGCGTTGAAAGAATTACTGTTTCTCACTTCTGATTGCATCTGGACAGGTTTTTTCCATGGAACAGTCTTGGCAAAGGGATTGAAGGAAAGAGGCGTGATTTGTTTTGTAATCTTCTTATATGTCAAGTTCCTTTTGATGTTAAGAATTACAATACGGTGTTGCATTTCATCACAGGTGGTTGCAGGTGAAAGCAGGTTCTT
This sequence comes from Ifrita kowaldi, assembly GCA_013398055.1. Classification (NCBI taxonomy): domain Eukaryota; kingdom Metazoa; phylum Chordata; class Aves; order Passeriformes; family Cinclosomatidae; genus Ifrita; species Ifrita kowaldi. Next base: position 233,136 of record VZRS01003303.1, on the reverse strand, counting down.
GTCTCTCCTCAGAAATACTTCTTCTCTATTAATTCCCTATCAATGTGACCAATGTCATGTATATCCCTCTACCATTAATGAATTCCAGACTTCTGGATCAGCTTGGTCAAATTCTGGAATTGAGCACAGATAAAATATTTAAACAACACTGTTACAGTTACTTTTTCTGGTAAAAACCTGTCCTACTTAGAAGAAATTCGCTTGGGCTAGGTATACCAGATCTTACCCTGAATTTTTGTCAGACATTTCAGGATTGTGCTCTACTTGCATTTTTCTAGTATAGCTGGATGTGTCTCAAGCAAGAGGCCCAGCTGTTTTTGCTTCCCAAAGAGCTGCAATTTCCTCTGCTTTTCATGCTTACATATTTCACAGTTTCTCTACTTGTTCCCAGAGTAATATACATTTTAATGCTTTTAGCTTGTCTCTTCAAATATTGTTTTTAAGAATTGTGATCTTTTTGCTATTTGTCAGTTACCTTCATGTGGTGAGCAAACAGAACTTAGGATTTGGGGTTTTATTTCCTGGTGGAGTTGTTCCACCTTGCAGAGCCAGCAGTACCTGCCTGAACGGAGCAAATGTGTTAGAAGTGTTTGCGACCTATGCGTCCTGTTGAAATGAAGTGCAATCATTAATTACTTGGACTTTAAAAACATTTCGGTATTGAGGGTTTAAATTTCAGGAAATACACAGAATGCTTAGAGTCTTTAAATTAGTTTCATGCATACGAACCAGTTTTCAGTTACTTGCTGCATGTTTTGGGAAAGGAGAGGAGAGAAAAGGAATGTGAAGTGTTTTAAATGTGAATCACTTTTCTGTCATTAAACCATTGCTAAGAGCTCAGCAGAGCTTCCCTTCTGTGTAGCTGGGTTGGGTTGTTTTTGTGTGCTCTTTGTATAAAGACCTGTCTGATTTCTTCACTGATGAATTTTAGAGTTACAAGTCTTCTCGTTGGCTCTGAATAAGGAAGTATTTTTCTTGTGTGTTTGCCTATTAGCTGTTGTAAGAAAGAGTACTGACAGTGTACAACCTGCATTCATGGGACACCCCTTTTTACCCTCTGTGTTAATGCCTCCATACTTGAAGTAAAGATAACATCCCTAAAAACAACAGTTTAAGAATGAAAGAAAGCTTTTGTGAACCTGTTTAAATACGTTATGGTTTTTGCTTTGATGCAAACGGTCTTCAGGATTTGTAGTGAACCCTAGTAACAAAATAGTTCAAAACTTCCATTTTAAACCTTTAAGCAACCATCAGCCCTTCCTGATTTTACAGAGCTCAGCTGCTTCTTATAGTCACCCTGAGTCTTTCCAGCTGTTTTGAACCCAGACAAGTCCAAGTCCAATTTAATTTGGTTTGGAATGCAGTAAGCAAAATCACATGTCATATCCCTAACCTATAAAGAGTTCATGGCAGAGTATCTTTCTTCTTCTCTCTTTCTTATTTCAAGTTAGAAGCTGTAGAAGGCTACAGATACCTCTTCTGTTACCTCTCTCCTGCTATGGTCTAGTTTCCATAGAAGCAAGGAAATGCAGCTGCAGAGCAGCCGTGAAAGAGGAAGATATAAGGACAAGAAGAAGAAGAAAAAAGAAAAGCAAATCCAGAGAGTGAGATATAGAGGATCTGCATGAAAATCACCATATTCCTATTTCAGTGAACAGCGTGAGCAAGACAACAGAAGACCTGATAAACTGGCTCTTGTTTACTTCATTCAGCACTGAAAGTCAAGTAGCAAAGTTTCATCAGGTCTTAATGTCTTGATGCACTCATACGCCTGCAGACTCTTGAAAAGACTGTGTATTTTGTGTTCCCACGAATTTTCCATATGACTTTATTTGCAGGTTTTTGAATGTGTACTTTGTGTATGTCAGTTATAAATCATGTTCTACTGCTGTCTTGCAGAAAAGCGTTGTCCCATCCTCCAGAAACCAGCAGGTGTGACAGTTCTCCCTCCCAGATGTGGGCTGGAGCCTGCCATTTCTGGGACTGTGTGCCAGCTGAGCTGTCCCCAGGGATTCATCCTGTCTGGAGCTAGAGAAGAAATAAGGTGCATTTCATTTGGGAGATGGAGTGCAAACATCCAGGAGGCTCTGTGTAAAGGTAGAGACCAGCACAAAATCATGTCTGTGTACACACAAGTGCAGAATTGAAGGGAAGCACACAGCAAATAACTGAGTAAGGTCAGGTTTGAACTGGGGAAAGTACAACTTAAACAGTGTGTAGGGAGTGTTGCCTGGACCTTTATAGCTTGGCTGTCAGATTTACTTGTAGTTTGTAATAAAAATACGGAGTTCAGAGGTCCCTTGAATGTCATCTTGTAGTGCTCATCATCAACTGCCTCTCCTGGGCTCCTTCTCTCAGTTGTTAGGAGTCTGCCCTCTAAAAGGCCTGATGTGCAGGTAAACTTAGAATTTCAAAGTAGAGGTAAAAGCTCATAGCTTAAAAATATTCAAAGTGGAACCCACACTTCTAGTAAAATAACGATGATAATACTATCATTACTGGTTTAGCACAAGTTTACATAAACCCTGTCACCAGCAAAACTGTAAAGTCTGAGTAAGCCCTGGCTGATAGACAGACTATAGAGAAATGTTCATTTCAGTTGTCTTTGAGTGGCTGTGGCTGTTGATATGCCCCAAGCAACAGTGCACAAGAGTTAAGGCCAAAATTGGCTAATACCAAGTGCATTGGCTGACACAGAGTGTAAAGCTGGCAGAAGATGGTGACATTCATTTCAGTACAGTTGTGCCATGTTCACCCACCTCTTCCGGAAGTGCTAGGTTGTTTATTCCCTTACACACATGCATAACTGAACTGAAAGGGGTCTGGCTTTGGATTATGGCAGTATAAAAACAAGAGTTTGTCTGGGAATATGCTTTTCACCTCTTTGTGAACTATTGTGCTCCGAGAATTATTGCTTTCACCCCAAAATGGGGCCCTCGCCAGCCACTGGGTGATGGAACAGTACAGGAAACAGTACAGAAAACAGTTACGGCAGTCATCGTGCCAGGTCACTACAGAAACTGAGGCTTTTTTTCTCTGTACAGGCCAGGAAGATTTTGTCTCTCTCTTTAAACATACTGTTTCCCGTTTTGTGATGTACCACATTGTTTTTCTGAATCTCTTGTATAAACCTGGGCCAAACCACAGTTTTTAATATTTGATGGCATCCCAGCACAGGCTGAAGTGTTTAGATCAAGATAAAACAGCATGGCTTGGGTTCAAGCTTTTGGATATTACCAGTGCATAAACCCCTAACATAGGAGGCACTGAGAAACTCCGAAGGTTATTCTTTTTGAGTAAAAACGAACAGTTGTATTTCAAATGCTTTCATTCTTGTTATTGTCTCTCTCTGTTTTGCTGCCAACATATTTGGCCAGTTCAAAAGAGCCATTTTCTTACTGACTTATTTATTATTAGCCCTTTCAGAGAATTTCACTTTTGAATGGAATTTGCCCCAGCCTGAAGGCTGTGGTCAAGGGAGCGTGAACCATAACTGGTAGTTATTTATAAGAGTACACTTCTAATAAAATTTTCATTTGAATGAGTTCAAAGGAAGGCAAACTCACATGTATTTATTGCTTTGCATTCTTAATTATGTAATTTAATTGCCCAAGTTTTGTCTTTACTGGAACTATTTCATAATAAAAATATAAGCGGTATCAGTTCTGAGCTGTTTTAAAGCCTCTTGGGCATAGATGAGTTCAGAGCCAAATGTGTCCTTGTCTTATGAGTCTGGAGACCATTTATCAAGCAACACCACAGTAATAAAATAACCTCACCACAAATGTTTTGGGAGGCCCTATGCCAGGGAACTGAAGTAGTACTTCAAGTTTGTCAGTGAAATTTGAGGTGTAAATGTTGGTAGTGGTGTTACCCATATTGTACCACCAGTCCTCTGGAACCATATGGCATTGTCACATGTCACAAGAAGACTCCATTTGTCCTACATAATACCTTGTAACAGGAGTTTGTTAAGGAACATTTCCAGCAACTGCTGCCTGAATTTTGACATTGTTACTTTTAAGTCAGTTCTACAGCATGCTCCAGAGAATTTGACAGTCACTATTGTCTTGTTCATAGTGTATATATATGTCATGTCACAACTACTTTCAGATTTTTTTAAGTCACTGATTGTCAGAAACAAGTGTTTTCATCTGTATGTGTCCTGTGTCTGGACAGGGAAAGCATAGAGAAGGAAGGGATGAGTAATAAGAGAAACAAATTAATTCTTACTTATTCCTTGGGCTTTGGCTCTATGTAGAAACTAGAATATTGTTGTGCTCAGTGATAAACAAAAATACAGCAAAAATCAGTCCTTTCCGCAGGAGAATTTACTAGTCATGTATGAATCTCTAGGGAAGAATTACAAAGGGGCAGAGACAGGAAGTTTATAAAAATATGTACATTTATATTCCAGGCAGTACGAAAAAGAGTGGTTATAACAAGTTTCAGTCTAACCATTATAGAGGTTTTACTTCATAATACCACATATAAAACTAGATTGTCCTTTTCCTGGTTTAGATATTGAAGCACCTCGGATCCACTGCCCAGACAATATTGAGACTGCGACTCTGGAACATCATAACTCTGCCAATATCAGCTGGCAGGTACCAGCAGCTGAGGATAACTCTGGCGACGAGGCAAGTCAAAATCTGTATCTATTTAACTGGAGGCAGTCTTTCTGATTTCAATTAATTTTATCATCCACTAGAATTTCTTTCTTCTGATAAGCAGAAGCAAAATCTCCTAGAAAGTTTGTATCTTGAGAATTCAGCGTTTTCAGTTTTGATTAGAGTTGTACAGCCACAGAACACTGCATGGAGTTTCAGTGCATAAAACCTCATATGGTTAATTTATGTGGTCAAAAGAAAGAATGTGCTCTTGTTTATAACATGAAGACAGCTGCTTTAAAAATGAGTACTTAGAATGTGAAGAAGTCTAATAAACTCTTCTCAGAAGGAAGTAAACCAGTTCATTAATCTAAAGGGCTAACAAGTACACGCTGTGATAAGTAAAAACTAATTTCAGCTTCCTGGGTGAGAAAGAGAAATCTGATTTTCCTGTGCAAGGTTCAGAAGTGTGGCCGTTGGCTGCTATGGGTGTCAGAGGCCTGGAAATGGATTTACCAGGAAAACTTGCTCCAGAGCTGTTTCGTAAAGAGCAGCATTCCCCACAGGCTCAGGCATGATCAAGTTACAGCAGCTGAATGCTTTCTCAGGAGTCAGCAGAGGAACAGTGAGTCTGTGTGTGCTTTTAATGCAGGAGTTTTTTGCACTAGGAAACCGAGCTATCCCAGTAAAAGAGATTTAAGTCCACACATTTTTTTCTGTAGCATAGCTATAGTCATGTACTGGAGCTCTGCTGACACAGGTTCATTCATTGAACTGTGGAAGCCAAGTGCTGTACCGCAGCATCTGTGGGCTATTGACTCATACACATAGATTCAGACTGCATATGTAAGTACTTATGGCCCACAGCTGTGTGCTCCATTCCTCTCCCAGGTCTGCTGCCCTTGCAGATGGAGAACCGTCTGCAGACAAAACAGGTTTTAAGCCAATGTACTGTGCCTTCAGTGCCGTTTGACAAACAAGGGTCAGTCTGGAATTTTCTTGACGCACAATGCTGTAATCTGCACCAGGTCAGGGTCCAGATCCTGACATGGGAAGTCCTTGTTGCTATAAGGAAGGCAGACTTAAGAAGGAACATAGAGCACCCTGTTGTAAAGTCCATCCTTATTACTTTAAGAGGCTATTTGCATTAAGCATGAGCAGGCTTGACATTGAAGGATACTAGTCTGTCCACTTTTTGAAACATGTATACCATGATTAGTAACCAGTTTTGGCTTTTAAATAACAAGTGTTTTCCTATAACAGGTCTCAGTTCGTGTTACCCCAGCTTTCATACCACCATTTCTTTTCCCAATCGGTGAAGTTGACATTACTTACACAGCAACTGATAAGTCAGGCAATGAGGCAAGCTGTACATTCAATGTCAAGGTTATTGGTAAGTGCTGGTAAAAATCCCTGGGAAGACTGTCTGTCATGACTGCAACCTAATTTGTGCAGAAAGAGACTGTGAGTCACTGTGGTGTTTATGAGTGCAGTTATAAGCCCAGGAGTATTGTCATCTCCATAAAGGCTTTGCTGTTCCTGGGTCACAGTTTGCATATGTGCAGTCACTGCTTACAATGTTCTGTTTGGGGTGTGTTTTATTCTGTTGTTCTTTCTGACTGTTAAGATTTCTCCCCACACTGGTTTATGAAATGCTTTATTGCATTGTCACTTACTGCTTTCATCATAAATCTCTATTTAATTCTTGAAAGACTCCAACAAAGTTTCCAAAGTTCACACACGTTACTGATGCAAATCACTTTTCAAGTATTCTGTCAGACAGTTGTATTATTCAGGAGTCCTGCAGGTAGTCCCAGGTTTGCTCTGTAGAAGGCAAACACTGCAGAAGCCATGAGTTCAGCAAAATAATTACTTTTGTCCCTTCACTCAGCATCTTCCAAGTGCTGCAACTTCCAGGTGTTCACCTTTGTTGTATGTTCCAATATGAGCTTAAAGCTGCTGTTTACCTGACTTCTTCTGGTTATAGATGCCATTTGAGTGTGGCAGTAGTTCTGTAAGCTAATGTCATGCCATCCTTTCAAATTCTGCAGATGCAGAACCTCCTGTAGTTGACAGATGCAGATCTCCACCACCCATACAAGCAGCAGAAAATGACTACCCAGCGACATGGGAAGAACCAGAATTTTCAGACAATTCAGGTGAGACAGTGCACCCCAAAACATGCAGGAGATGGTGGAAGGCTAGAAAACTCCACCTGTTTGCTCTTAATCCCTTGGAGTTTGAGATGTTTGAGATTTTTTGCAGTTCCTTTTACTTAATTTATTTTTAAGAATACATAATTTTGAAGATTTGCTGCCGTTTCCTTTTCCATGTGTCAGGGCTGGGTATGAGCAAGACTCTTTTGCTTACCGATGCCTTACATTGTCTTTTAACTTTTCTAGGTGGTCCACTGACTGTCACTAGGAGTCATGGACCCGGAGATCGCTTTCCCAAAGGAGAGACAACAGTCCAGTACACAGCTGTGGATCCTTCTGGCAATAACAGGACGTGTGAGATCCACATTGTCATCAAAGGTCTGTTGTCTTCATCTTCTGGGCAAGACCACATGGCATTGTTTTAACTGAATGTCATAAAGGATGCAAGATTGCTCCACCTCTTCCTTTAGTTATTCCCTTTTTATACTGGAGTAGCTTGGAGACCATCAAAATATTCGCTAGTACTGTCTAGGACTGAAACAGCACAGCGGTGAATTTGGTTCTGTAAAGTCAAATTAGGTATAAAAGCATTGAAATTATGATTCATTAAGCAGTAAAACTTATAAAAGTGGATCTTTTGGTTTTTTGCAGCGACGGATACCATGTGAAATGTATTAATAGGTGTTACTTAAATCTTGCTTCAAATCTGTAATTAAAAGGAAAACTTTTCTGCCAATTTTTCTGTAATTACATGCAAATACTACAGCAGATAATAAAACACTCTAGATTTTGGAATATGCCTGTCCCTATAGACATATTAGTGCATTTTGTTTATTTTATAGGCATCTCTTCTCCCCAGTTCACTTTTCCCTTAAAAATCCAAACAATAATTTGGCATATAAAGTATTAAGAATTAAAAATCTACTTTATATCTGCTTTTTACTTTTTATGTATTACTTGGACATCTGTATAAAAATATCTGTTAGTCAAGACAGAATTTAAAATCATGCAGACTGGAATTTCGGTTGTAGGTTTCAGGAAAGGTAAGTTGCAAATGGATGTGCTAGTCTCTGATTGCTCTAAATCTTAGCAAGAACCAGCCAGTGCTTAGAACTGGCATTGCATCAAGGTCTGTACCACCTCAGACTTCTTGTGGTTCAATGTTTGTGACATAACATTTACAGACGTTCACAACCTCCTTCACAGTCGGCCTGAAAAATGATTGGAACTGAGGTTATGAGGCAAAGTCATATGTTGTTGCGATGGTGCAGAATGGATAATGTTTAGTTTCAGAATTCAAGATGTAACATAGATTACTAGAATTCAATGTGTAAAGTTCATGTGAAAATTTAGATTGATGTTTTATATTGTTTTAGTAAATAGTTTTTCATACATAAAACTTTTTTTTTGAAGTCTTTGTGTCTCTCATTTTCCAATTGCAATGGCAGAATTTGAGAATTTATTTAGCAGTAGCCTGATCCTGACTTTATGGAAGTAGCAAATAATACTTCCACAAACTTCAACAGAGGCAAGATCAAATCCCTAGTAGGTACTATTGGAAATCCCATCAGTGCCATTTTCATGCAGGATCACTTATTTCACCACATTAATCAATATATAAATCTTTGCATTTTTCCTAGGTTCTCCCTGTGAAGTTTCCTTTGAGCCTGTGAATGGTGATTTTATATGCACGTCAGATGAAGCAGGAGTTAATTGCACATTGCACTGTGCAGAGGGTTACAGCTTTTCAGAAGGATCAAGTGAAAACTACTATTGTGCATATGAGGATGGTCTCTGGAAGCCACCTTATTCTCCGGAGTGGCCTAGCTGCTCTTGTAAGTCTTACTGTTACTAAGATGAATCTGCAACTCATGAAACACTGTATTTAATGAGAAAGCAAATGAAAATATTTTAGAAATTCTGACTTCTATTTATTTATGAGAAATATTCTCTGTCCTCTGCCTCTGAATTGTTACAAATATTGTGAAATAATGCTTGGAATTCTGTAAATGTGTTATTTCAGAAGCTGTCTAAGCCACAAAAATAGCTGTGAATTTGAATCCCAGGAATCACAAAATAGCAAAGATGGCAAAGCAAACAGTTTAATTGAAACAGTTTTTTAACAAACACTGAAACTGTCTTTTTAATAGGAATACAACAGTATTGGCAACTTACTGATTGAAATGCATAGTGTGTGCTGTATTTACATATCTAATTACCACCAGATTAGAAGAGTTTATGTGTTTTCTCTGAGATGGACATACGCAAAACTTCAGTGGTGGGATTTTCCACCTTTGGTGGCATTTTTATAATAAATGTATTAGAACTGATTTTGAAGCCAGTCTTAGTACCAGTTAAATAGATACAGATTTTGACTTGCCTCGTCGCCAGAGTTATCCTCAGCTGCTGGTACCTGCCAGCTGATATTGGCAGAGTTATGATGTTCCAGAGTCGCAGTCTCAATATTGACTGGGCAGTGGATCCGAGGCGCTTCAGTGTCTCATGTTGCATCCACTTCCGTCAGAGTCAATTTCTTGGTTTCAGCATGAAAAGATCAGTGTTTCAGCTATGAACAAATGAGAGTTATGTTTCAGAGCTATCAATTCAAAATCCATAACTTGGACACATCGGAACTTTGCTTAATTTCTGGATGAGAATTTTTTATATTTAGTCTAGCAACATTAGTAATAAGACTTTTATATTTATTGCTTTCCTCTCAGTAAAAAGTTAGCATGAACTTTAGTTGACAGCTCACAGCTTTCTTCCATTAAGAAAATGCTGAAGTAGAAAAATGACTTGGTTTTTAATGTCTTTTAAAATTTCCAGTAAATTTTATGCCTGCCAAAGGTTCATATCACTGGCTGAGATATAAGCATCCATTCAGACTGCTGATTTAAAGACTGCGCTTCTTGCCTCCTTGTATTCCAGTTTTAGCCTGAAGTATCTTCATTTTAGCTCTGAAACTCTTGCACTGATCGGTAAAAATTTATTTCTCCAACATTTTTCAGTAAATCGCTTTGCAAACCATGGATTCAAATCCTTTGAAATGCTCTACAAAGCAACACGATGTGATGACAACAATCTTCTAAACAGCTTTACTGATGCATTCCAGAGTGCTCTTGGTAAAATGGTAGGTTAGTAAATACTCCTTCCCTTCACATACTTCTTGAAAAATATTATTACTTTTTCCAGTTAACTAATTTTGTACAAGGAAATTAACAGCAGAAGCCCATAAGTTAAATCTGTGTTTTTTCAGAAGGTGACAAGTTATTTTTAAAAATAAATATGATTCACTGGCTTTTTAACATAGTTCAGTTTAGTCTTCAATGTGGAGTTGTACGGGGCAGAATTTATGCAAGTGTCCAAGTAGTTTAGGGAGCTGCAGCTTGTGGATTTTCAGTAGGTTTCCAAAGAGAACCTGTGTAGTTTTGAAAACCCCAGTCAATTGTGCCCTCAGTGCTATTTTTGAAAGTTGGATGTGATCATAAAATGAATGTATTTTATATAGAGTATGTATAATATATAATCAAGTAGTGTGATGAACATACATATGTACAAATGGATGCATTCCAAATGTGGTGTGTACGTCCAGGCACTTAAACCCAGTAGTAGCGATCTGCTCAGGTTTCATGAGTTTCTGAGTTCTCATTCTTATCATTAAGAACTGCATGGTATTGAATTTGAAGAGGTCCTGTCTTCTCTGCCGTATCTCTTGCTTTCCACTTCGATATCACAATCTCCCCTCTTAATCCACGAATCTCAGCTGAAAAGTAGAAGGAGGAGAATGTTGAGTTCAGGTCTCAGGAGTGGGTGTCCAGGCCTAGTGACAGCATTGTTCCAGTAGGCAGCACTGGACATCTACAGGCTTTTTGCAGAGCACAGCCCACATTATAATGAAAGGTTCTCTACTAGCTAAAAAACATTGTTAGCACATACAGACAATGGGCAGACTCCTGCAACTTTGGAACACATTGTCAGTAGCCTTTGTCAAGTGGCTGAAAACTTAGGCAATGTCTAACACTTGGACATAAATGTCTGTTACTCTCTTGCCCTGATTCAGGTTTTTTCTTTCCAGTAGAGAAATCCTGACTGGTTTTATTTCTGTTTCTTTCCCTGATACCACCAGTGCTTGGGCTGTTACTACTGGCAAGTAAAAGATAATAAGGAAAATATGGGTAGTGACCTTTCCAAGCAATTACATCAAAATACAACAGTCTGGGAAAACATTCAAAAAGGCTGTTTTGAATATGCTCATTCCTATTCCCAAGAATTTGAAACTCTACCAGACATGCAAAAAGTGGGAATGAATGGGCAGGAGCATCTTTCCAATGAAAGTTAATATAGAAAAAACAAAATAATTTCGAAACATAGCCTATGGCCCAACTTGCTTGAAACGTTTCTGTAAAAAGCAAGAAACACATATATTATCAAAAACCATGCATTCATCTATTCTTGTGTTATCAATCACCACTGTTTTTATGGAGGGTAAAAAATAAACAATATCAGAAAGACTTCTTTTGAGTTTTCTGTTGTGTGATTTCCGTCCTCCTGAGATTTTTTTTCCCTCCTCTCTGAGATCTTTTGGTGCATAAGTCCCTTTCCATGGGTAGGGAGAGGTGGGTATGAAGAAGTAAGGTTTGAAAGCTAGACAAAAGTGACAGCATTTTTTACAACCTGACAGAATTACAAGTAACATAGCTGGAAAGAACACAAGTGCTTTATAAATATGAGCTCTTCAGCAAGGAGAAGAAAGCCTGAATTTATTTCTGTTCTTGGATTTCAAATGCAAGAGTGATTAATTGTAAGAGTAATGAATTGACATCTTCCTTTAAAAAAAAAAGGTCTTCTAAACAAAGAGATTGTACTTCTGCAAGTTGCTTTCTTATTTCTGAGTTGTATCAATAAAACATACCTCTTTTAGCGGATCTTGCCCAGGTTATAAGAGACATGAAAGGGGAAATCTAGTGTCACTGGCTGAACCAGTGCTTTACATTGTAATTAGAAGTTTTTATAAGTCCGGAGAGAGGGCTATGTGATTTTATGTTTTTAATGTTATTCTTCTTTATGTTGAAAGGTGCCATCATTCTGTAATGATGTCGATGATATTGACTGCAGACTGGAAGATCAGACACAGAAACACTGCTTGGAATATAATTATGATTATGAAAATGGATTTGCCATTGGTAATTATTGATTCCATAGGTTCTTAGCCATCCAGGTTTAAAGCAGCGTGATTCCTGCCGCAATGTCTTTAGTGAGATTTTTTATTTTAAATAACTGGCACTCATAAGATAATAAGCAATTACATAATAGGTTTTATAAAGATATTGTGGAACTGTTTGATGTCTGGTATCAATGCTGCATCCTATATACTGTGGAGGAAGAATTTCCTGAGATGCCTTATAGTGGGGAGGGAAGAAAAGCACAGACACACACACAGTCCTAGAAACCTGCTTGGTTAGCCTAGAAAAAAATAACTTCTTAATCACATACAGTTTAAAGCCAAAATACTGAAAAGCTACAAGAAATAAATTTGGAGATTGTTAAGAAGATAAGGAGTATCTGTGATGCCAGTTGAGATCTGCCCAGAATCCTCACTGTGTAAAGCTATATGCACTTACGTTGGCCCATTTGCTGTGAAAATACTTCCTGCATGCAAGGGCAGATTTTGCACCACGACTGCAGCTATATCAGAGTGAAAGCCGTAACCATCCTAGTGGTTGTTGCCACTTTGGTTTATGCCTAGGTAAGTAAGGTGTCATTTTCAGTCCATTTTTGAACAGCTTGGTGTCTGTGTCGTACTGCTGTTGTTCTTGGCCTTTCTGAGTCCCATAGGGGTGCTCAGAGAAGCTGAAAATGGATACCTTACATTACCTGTCTTAGTAGGAGGCATTTTGGCAGATCCACATCAGAATCTGTCATAGGACTGTGTTTCTTTTACAGCTTTATAGTGGAGTTACTTGGTAGAACTTCCTGCGTAGGCTCACCTTTTAGAATGCTGCACTCTGAGAGTGTTTGTTTGTGTTCAGACATGGGGCAGGTCTGGATGTCCAGTCTGCAGTTGTCATCAGGGTAAGGATGAATGCTGATGACAGCTGGAACTAATCTGTAAAGGCATGCGGAAAAAACAGTGTTACAGACATGGAATGTAGGGTCCTATTCTCTTCTGGTTCATGTCAACCTCTTACCAGAATAACCTTGTTGCTGTTTTTCAGGAGTTTCTCATGATTTTGCACTGCAGAAGCAGGAGATGAGAACTCTCCTCAAGGCATAAGAGACAGAAGTTTAGAAAATTAGTTGCGGAATACTCACATGATATTGAACTGTGGGGTTAATCTGTCCTAGTTGCCACTGTAAATAAAGCATAATCTTGGTAATGCTAACAGATGATTGGCAGATATTTTTTTCAATCCTCATGTTTCTTAAAAAATAATCTAGATCAATGAAATAGACCACATCCCTCTAGATTTAGTAATAATGAGAAGTAGATTATGTACAGAAGCAATTCTGATTGAAATCATGTTAGAGTGGTGAAGGACATTAGACAGGGACTGAATTTGACTCCCTGTGTGTAACAAGAAATGGCTGTCTGGGGTAATATACATATAAGGTGATGCCTTTTGTGAGAGGCCAGATAATGTTAGAACTGTTCAGGAGTTGTGAGAAGAAGACACAAACATGGCATAGGCTGTGCTGTCTGTAAGTAAGCAAGAAGTGGAATAAAGGGCAATATGGAATTGTTTAAGATGTTGCTGGCAGGTGAGGGTGCAGGCGTGTGTTCGTGCAGGGCAGAGGAAGAGAAAGAATTGCAACATTGTAACTTTTATAACTAGGTCTTTAAAGCTTTGGCTAATTTCACGAGACTCAGGACCTCTAGGATATCAGTAAGGAGTAAGATTTTTCATTGGTAAAAATGCAGGTACGGTAGCCACTTGTACAGAGTCAAAGTCAATTCACATGATCTGGAGCTTCAAACAGACCCCATTCTGTTGGAGTTGTATTTCAGGAATAAGTACAGGTACTTATTTTTCACATGATGTTGCTTTTCTTTTTGTTCTTTCTTAATGTCCCACAGGACCTGCTGGCTGGGGAACAGCAAACCACCTGGATTATTCCTATGATGATTTTGTTGATGCAGTACAAGGAGAAGACTTATCCAAGCATCTCTCTGCCTCTGTAAAAGCGGCACCTGCTCGGGTCAAAAGGCATAAGCTGAATGTTCCAATGACTGACCAAAAAATCAAGTTAATATTTAATATCACAGGTGAGACAAGTCAAAACATGGAACTTCTCTGCTTCCTTCTTTTTAAAAATTATATTTCTAATAAGGTCAGTACAAGCTTGAGTGTTGCACTCTTGATAAATTCCAGAGTACACTGGAAGTGCTGACTGCAATATGTGTGTGTTTTTTGTGTTTGCTGTTTATATTCCAGCTAGCGTGCCACTGCCTGATGAAAGAAATGATACATTGGAACTGGAAAACCAGAGACGGCTCCTTAAAACTCTGGAAACAATCACAAACAGGCTGAATAGAACTCTCAATAAGGAACCTATGTATTCTTTTCAGTTTGCGTCTGAACTCATTGTAGCTGACACCAACTCACTGGAGACCGAGAAGGCTTTTCTTTTCTGCAGGCCTGGTTCTGTGCTGAGAGGGAGAATGTGTGGTAAGCTGGATGACTTGTTTCTTATGGGTATTTAAAATCCTTTTGCAAAACAAGGTTTTAGAGGATGTCTGCAGAGGTTTATGATTTGACACAGTCCAGTGCTTGTGGTCTCCCATAACAATAAACTGCAAAAATGCTTTGCACAGTTTGACTTCCAGAGAATGTTTATGTTCCTAACCAAAGCCTGTGGAAAAGGGATGCTTTGTACCCGGGGTTCTACTCCCGGGGGAAATCAGGCATATCCATGCTTGGTCATACAGAGAGAACAGTGTTTGGTATGCAGCCTTTTAATCCTGATAGTCCTGTGAGTGATGTGTAGCTAAGATGGGGAATTGGATTCCATTCCCTGTGCATAGTTAAATCTTCACAGTGTTCCAGAGGGATACCCTATCTGCTGAGGAATCACATTTCATAAAAAATAGCATTTGACTACGTGGGAACTCCAGGGGCAGGACAGGTATGTATGATTCTCACTCTGAGGGAAACTTACGTTTCCAACATTGCATTATAGTCAACTGCCCTTTGGGTACCTATTACTCCCTGGAGCATCTTACCTGTGAAAGCTGCTGGACTGGATCCTACCAAGATGAGGAAGGGCAGCTGGAATGCAAAAGTTGTCCATCTGGTAGCTATACTGAGTATCTACACTCTAGAAGCATCTCCGAGTGCAAAGGTGAGAACTTTTGTCTTGCTCAGAAAGCCACTTCTGAATTCTTGGTGACATCCTTTTGGACTCCATGAAGGAAGTACTGGAATGAAGCCAGCCTGTGAAATGAGGAGTGGTCCTAATTGCACCTTAATGCAAATACATAGGGAAATATCTAAGTTTTCACCACTGCTCTGGCATGCAGGATGCCTGGGCAGAGGTTTTAAGAAGAGTTGGCCTTTGATGCTTTTTTTAATTTCTGTCTTTCATTTCTGTATTTCATTTCTGAGATTGCAAGCCCATTTTACAGAGACTAATACACTTAAAATAATACCACTGTCATCCTTGCGAGCCCCTCTCCATCCTACCCTACAGTGCTGAGGCATTGAACAGCACAGAAACACTGTGTATTCATGACTTCTACTGAAAAGGAAACAGCTAGTTTGATTTAATTTTTATTGTCCCTATTGCCATTATTTTTGTTGATTAAAATGAGTCACTGGATTACAGTAAATCATCTGTGAAGCTGATTGGAAGAGAATTCACTGGTGAATAATTCACAATTGCACTATCAGTACCTTACCACAACTGTCTTTTTTTTTTGCTCTTTGTACCCATGAAGTCCTTCAGAGTAGAGTGCACTCCAGAAATAAAACTCCTTGTGATGTGTATTGTAATTTCAACATTATTTTCAGAGATCAGGAGCCATGTTTCCTGTTGGACATTGCTTAATCTTTCTGGACTCTTTTGCCTTATAGCTCAGTGCAAGCAGGGAACATATTCACCTAATGGTCTTGAAACATGTGAAACATGTCCACTTGGAACATATCAGCCATCATTTGGATCCAGGAATTGCATCTCTTGTCCAGAAAATACATCAACAGTAAAAAGAGGTGCAGTGGATGTCTCAGCTTGTGGAGGTTTGTAACAAAAGGGTTGATGATTTTTTTTTTTTTAACTAAATATTAAAAATGTCTAAATTGTTGTTTAAACATCAGCTAATGTAATCCAGTTCATCTGCCTTAGACTGAATTCTACTTCTGGTTAAGTGTATACCAAGCCACATTTCCCAGCAAAATGATAGGTCATTTCCTGTTACCAATTGCCCTCCTCCTGATTTTCAAGATGGACTCTTATATAGTGAGGAATAAAATGAGATATGTGATGGGTACCTAAATGAAAATAAAACCTTTTTCCTTACAGAAGAGAAACAGAATTGTCACTGTTATCTCTCCCTTGTTATCTGTACAAAAATTCTGAATTTTAACACAATTTTCTCTGTAACTTGTTCCAAGAAATTCTCCTCAACTGTCTTTGACAAGCTTTGCCAGAAGAATTCCCAGGGAAATAGTCTGTAAGGATTCATGGTGCAAAAAAGTCTTGTCTTTGTCCTTACTCCTTCTTAAAGGAGAAAAAATCTAACAACAACAACCAAAACAAACAAAAAGTAAAAAAACAACCGAACAAAAACATGTGGGAGATAGAAGGGAAGTTCCATTTAAAAGCTGCCCCCAGGGCACCAAAAGTAGTAAAATGAAATACTTTCCAGATATTTCCGTGATCCTTTGAGAATAACGTGGCACCTCACAGAAGATTTTAAATTGACATTTCATAGGGTTGTGAATTCCTGGCAGATTTCATCCTGTTCCTTTTAAGTCTGAGAAGAGGCTACGAGAGGAGAACAGAAAGTGATAAAAAAGAGGTGGAGGGTGGTAAGGTGGATGTGCACGAGATCAGATTGCTCAAAAGAGGTCTTTTTGCTCTTGCAGTACCATGTCTTGCAGGCGAGTTCTCTCGTACAGGTTTGACACCTTGCTACCCTTGCCCCAGAGACTACTATCAACCAGATCCAGGAAAGTCCTACTGCTTGTCTTGTCCCTTTTATGGAACAACAACTGTTATTGGTGCCAGATCCATCACAGATTGTTCAAGTAAGCCAAATTATCTCTGCTGGATAAAGTGAATAAAGGGACTATCTAAAGGATAGCCAGAAGTAGTCTTAACAGAAAACATCCCACTTACTTTCTGGACAAATGTAGGCCTTTGTGAAGTGCTCAGCTGGTTCTGCCTGCTGGTGTAGCCTCTGTTTTTAAGAGTGACTCTGATACATACCAAGGCTCAATAAACAGAGTATACATATGCAGTGTGTGTGTACACTATGTGTACTATACACATATGCTATAAAGAGAAATGTATATAAATATACACTAATATGTATATGCATGCATCTGTATATAAAAACATAGGAAATATTTTTATATATACACACACATATGTGTTTTAGAAATGTATGTCCTTACAAATACATATTTGTGTAATGAGAACTGTAAAACTTGCTCTTTATTGCCACAAAATCACTTTTTTCAGTGTATCTTTATATGCATTACTACCATGCAGTTACAATGCCCTCATGGAATAGGGACCTTGCTACACAGTGTTATTAACAGTGCTTTCATATCTTTACTCTTTAGGTTTTGGCTCTACTTTTTCAGCAGCTGAGGAAAGTATAATGATGGTACCAGCCTTCCCAGAAAATATCAGCAAGCAGTACAAAGTGAGCAGTCAGGTAAGGACAAGTGTTATTTTCCAGTGTTATCTCAAATGAAAGAAAAAGCACTTCATGGAGCAGTAAACAAATAAGACCTTTTTAAATGTAATTCTTTTGCTGACTTTATTTCCTGAAGAGATGAAAGCAATGGTTAAGAAGGGAACACTCAAACTCTGTCACAGAAGCACTTTCATTGAACAGAGGAAGTGGCATCAGGTGTTGACAATCTTAAATTCCGGTCTTGAAGCCTCTACACCTGATGTATGAAATACTTACTACACTTGTAAAAGAACAGTAAATGACATGGAAGAGTTTCAGACAATCTAGAAAAAGTAGATTGAGTGTATTCAGTTGTCTGAGGTCTTCCATATGCTGAATTCCAGAAAATGCTGCCAGACATCTAAGTCTCAGATGTAAAATCTTTGGTTTACATATTGTAACAAAGATACTCTTGAGAGGAGGCAAGCAGAGCTCCCTTCTGTTGTGAGTACCCCCTCTGAAATAACAGGCAAGTCCTCCTGTGAAACTCATCTAGTGACAATGTTTCCTGGAGATGCCTCCGTACCCCCACCCTCTCACCCCCAGTCTGTAACTCTTGACAAGACTGAATCAGAATTGAACGTTGATTGAATCGGAATTTGGGATATTGTGTAAACAGGAGCAAAGTTGACTCATGACAAATTTGACCTTAGCCATTATATAACACAGGAATAGGTGACAAACTGATCTTCTATGGTTTTAGTTGACCATTCACTCCAGGGCTGTGATGAATTCCGGTTTGCAACAATAGGAGAAATAGTGCCACATGGTGAAGTTCCCTGCCAGCTCACCTAATGGCCAGTAGCAGGAAGAGATTAGCTGATGTAGAAGGATGCAAAGTGGAGAACTTGCATATAATATATAGCTTAATATAAACTGTCAATCATAGCTCAGACAGTTTTGAGGGAATTTTGCTAAGTAAAAGGTAATTTAAAAAGAATATTTCAGATTAGTGGTTTTTTCAGTGGGAAAAAACCACAAATGGTTTGTGTGCTGAGGAGACAAAGGAGGAACTAGAAGCTAATGCTGGTGACTTTTTTATCCCATCTTTCCAAAATTGCTATTGAGTATACAATTTAAAACTAGAGTATTGTGTGCCAGCTTTGCTGTAATTGTATTGTTTGTGCCTTTGGCAGGTCTTCCACGAGTGTTTTCTGGAACCATGCCACAATAATGGGACATGCAAGCAATTGGGAAGTGGATATATTTGCATATGCCCCCTAGGATATACAGGTAAAAAACTGGGAAGCAGGTGGAGTAGCTTGATTTCTTGATGCCCTTAAAATGAGGAAGTATAAAGGAGCATTTCAGTATAGCCTAACTAATTGGAATATTCATCACATATTTAGAATATATAAGGAAATAGATGCTTCCTCGTGTCCTTGCTGTATTATGTTGTGTTTTGCAGAAAATGTTCTGAATGGGATTTCTTTTAATGGAGTTTGTGGATGTGAAAATCCTATCAACTTGGCGGTATTTATGATTAACAAAGGCTAGAAATTTGCAGCTAATTCCACCTGTACTGATCTTGTACTCCTCTTCAGTGTTAGCTTTCCAGTTGCTTCAAAGCGAAGAAATGTCTCGTAATTCATCTGTTATCAAGAAGTTACTTTTGATAGGTATTGCCACTTTCTGAAACTGATCAGTCTGTTGCCCAATGTGCATCACACCTTTCTAACAACATTTGTCTCAGGTCTGTGTTAAAGCACAATCTAATGAGATGATAATAAACCTGAATGTCTGGTAAAGTAGGGAATTAATCAATCATGTTTTCCTGTATTAGGTAGTCATGTCATCTATGTTTCTGAACAATTTCAAGTTTTCCTATTCTCAGTCCTTTATTTTGCGTTCTAGGCTTGAAATGTGAAACACAAGTTGATGAGTGTAAATCATCTCCTTGCCAAAACAATGGAATATGCAAAGATGGCATTGGGACCTTTGTTTGCCACTGTCAACCAGGCTATTCAGGTAATTTGTTTCACTTCGTAGCTTTTCTTCAGACAGGCATCTTTTCTGTGCCAAGTAAATAACACAAACCACAAGTGCTGTGTAATTCCATATCCATGGAATTATAACAGGAAAACAATATGATGTACAGTTTGGAGTAAGGTTCTAGTATATGTGAATAGGTTTGAAATAAAATGATGAGCATCCAAGGACAGGGTGTGGGAGTATGTGTGTGTGTCTCTGTGTGTGCATGTATCCTTCTCTTTTGTGACAGTTCTGGTCTGAAAAATGGAATAAGGTTTAGGGAATAAGTAAATACTAATAGGGAATGCTTGTGAGACTGACTGCCCAACTAGACACGGCATTCATGCAGTTGCCTTAATGCAGCCTTGTGAATAAGTGAGTGGGCTTTTGCTTATATTTTTTCTGTGCTTTTAGCTGTCACCTGTATGCACATTCAAGGTATTGAAATCTGCAGGGAAATTAACACACTTGAATATTTGGCCAAAACCGCACCTGATTTCTAAATATTGAAGTAAACTCTTGAGGAGATAATTTTGTGTAATCAAAAAAAAAATCTTTGTTTTTTCCATTAAAAATGGTCTCCCTCATTGTTCGTGTTTATGACTGTACATTTATCAACAGCAGCATTAGCTGGATGGGTTTTTAAACATTATAAAGATACACAGTGGACTTTGTATCTTGATCCCAGCATCCAAATAACACAGGTGATCTCTGTAACTGTTGCAGTAGAGCAGTCAATCATGTAATTTTATCACCCACTCGCGGTTTGCTTTTCTCCTGCTCGCAGTATGGTGTTGTTCTGTTTTCCACATCCAGTCACTGCAGCATACAGTCTGTGACTGTGCCTTGATCATGCCTTGTAATCCTTGCTGTTTGAAGGTCTCCTGTGTGAGGAAGACATAAATGAATGTAGCTCCAGTCCGTGTTTGAATGGAGCCCACTGTGTTGATGGCAAGAATGGTTACCGCTGCACATGTGCAAAAGGGTTCACAGGTACACCTTGTTCTCTTTAAGTCAGCCTTTACTCTTTCTGACCAAAAAATGTGTCTTCCTACCCTACCCAAAGTATTTCCATCTCACTGCTATATAGCAATACATATAATATATTATATGTCAATATGAATGTAACTTATGGATGTTCCTTAAATCCATCTAATCTCTCAGATTCTCTGTAGTGCAAATGTGACTTCAGAAGGATTTACTGAGTGCTAGATCTTCAATTACTAGTTTTGCCATGAACTCGCTGCATGATGTTAAGGAACAAATAACGACATTCCCATGAGTTCAATTTGTAACTTTTAATTTTGTTTTAAAATAAAAATATTATAACAGTAGAAAAAATGGTCTGTATTAAAACTGCTCCCCAGTCCCATACTCTGCTTTCATGAATTTCTGTAACAACTACACATATCTGTTGATTATCATGTTGCCAAAGAGCTCCACTGTAAAATCACGTTCCGTTTCAGTGCCTGTGACATAGGGCCTGTTTCACAACAGAAATCACAGAATCATGTGTTTCTGGCTTTCATATCTCTCCTTAGAGTTAAGGTTTCAGCCAAATGTCTTTTATAGTAGCTTTTCATTAGTTGCTCAGAATAGTTTCCTGGTTCACCCCAAATTAGTCATGTTCATTTTAGTCTACAGTTTGCTACATGTTATTTCTGTATCTGTTAATATGGTTCCCATAATTCTTCTGTGTCCACTTAACCCCTGCCAGTGGAGTAAATCCCAAACCTGCATGGCTACTCTAGTGTTTGCTTTTTCTCAGATCAGCTACATCCTTTGAAAAATTGAGATGGGTTAATAATCTCCATTCTTAGGTTAATTCAATCCAGAACTGTTACTTTGTTCTTTTTTTCCTCAGGTGATCACTGTGAAAGGGAGACGAATGAATGCCTTTCAAACCCATGTCTTAATAGGGCTGTTTGTGAAGACCGAGTTGGAAGTTTCTCCTGCAAGTGTCTCCCAGGTTTTACTGGTGTCTTGTGTGAAAGAAACATTGATGAGTGTCTCAGCAGGCCCTGTAGGAATGGAGCTACATGCAGAGATGGTATCAACAGCTTCAGGTGAATAACAGATGATTAATGTATTATAATGTGGAAAGTCAGACATATTCTGGTGCCTCAGCCTTCTCAGATTTCTTCAGCAAGTGTTTTGGCAGCCTGATCTAAAATAAGTGGTCCCTTTATGAACAGTAAAGGAGATTTTAAAAGACAAGAAAATATATCCTAGTGTCTTGGCTCTTAAAAAATTCCAAGGAAAATAGCAAAGAAAATGTGCAGAGTTCGAAATGTAAGCATGGTAGGACTGCATGGTTTTATTATTGGTCTTCCAAAAGATGTCCATTTTCCCAGACTTCAGGCGCTTGTCTTGCTTTCCGCTGTAATAATACATGATGACCAATTATGTACCCGCTAATACTACATTTCTATAGCTCAGAAAGACAGGGATAGCTGCACGTAGTGAGACTATAGAGGTTAAAATGCAAACCCCAGTGGAAACTTCCAGCTATTTAATTTTATGCTTTAGGATATCTGAGCTCAGATCAGAAGCTACAAATGCCACTAGAAGTGTCATGTCTTAGGTCACTGTATAGGTGGATGAGCCAGCTGTTAAAGTGTCCATTTAGTTAGTCTTTCCCTCCCCAAAGCCCCAGAAGTTTTGATGCCTTTCAAGCACCTTGGTTTTCCAAGTATCAGAGGTTTTGATGTCTTTATACTGGCTTGGTTTTCCCTAAACATAAATGTGTCTGTCTGCAAAGTTGAATACCTCTCGTCTTTAATTCTGTGTACCTAGGAGATATGTTTTACTCATGGAAGTGCAATGATTATGTCTCCCAGTTTCATATGAAGAAATGCAGGCCGTTCAAATACTGTATTGTCCCTGTCTGGAAGTGATTTTATGCAGCTAATAGAATACAAGCATGCTTAAGAGGAATGACCAAAATAAAACTCCATTAATTCTGTAGTATATCTTCTGTTGATTTTTTTTTTAGTGTTTTTGTATACCACTCTTATTGGCAGATCTTGTGTCATAGCCAGAATTCTTTGTTATAATGGCTGTCCCGTCTGAAGTGTGCTTCTCTACCTCCATAGGTGTCTCTGTGTGACAGGGTACACAGGACTGAGCTGTGAAGTGAACATCAATGACTGTGCCTCCAGTCCCTGCTTAAACCAAGCCACCTGTGTGGATGCCTTGAACTCGTACGTTTGTAAATGTCCCCCTGGCTTTACAGGCAGCAGGTGTGAAACAGGTACACAGGACTAAGTCTCAGAAAAAGGTGCCTTGACTAAGTCTCTGCGCAAGATTTGCACTGGCTGGGCTGATTTCGTGCAGCTTCCCCAGAAAGTAGCTAGGGTGGTGGGACTATGAGAGGATGAGTGAAGCTTGTGTGACTGCAGCATTACTAATTGCAGACAAATAACAGCATGTGTCTGTGTCATTTCTCTTTTCTAAGGCATGGTTCTATCTTTTTAATACCCAGTAGGTCTGTTGAATTTGATTTGTATTTGTTCTGTGTGTCTGAGTTAAGCAGCTCTTCTTGTTGCTTGTATTTTGTGTAGGGCTTTGCATCACAGGGTTAGAGATTAGTATGTGGTAATCTCATCTTCAGAAGTCCTAAAGGCATCAGGCTCCTTACAGGCAAAAGGGTATCAAGTTTGCTTTAGCCCGGTGGCATGGGTCACACCCATGGGACAACTTCCTGGGGCATACTGGAGACATTTGAACCACAAGGTTCAAATCCATTTGTCTTTTAGAACCTCTCCCTGAATATTATAAAGTCTTATACTAGTAGCTGCTGAATCTTTAAACAGAAGCCATGTTGATTTCACAAAGACAGTAGAAGGCATACAGGACATTTACAGCTGCCGTCCTGTGTCAGAGTTTAACACCTACCTTTCAGGAGAGCGCCACTTGATAACATTACATGTAGCATGCTTGTAAAGCATGTCACTGTGCATTGAACAGCAGCACAGAAGTACTGTCCCATACCAATGCAATGTATTGCAGTAAGTCCAGAGCAGGAAAAACCTTGGGTTGTTTTGGGGTTTTCCTTCAAAGCTTGATTAAATGGAACCAGCTGATTATACCTCTTCAGGTTGTTGGATGGTAGATCTAGCGATGGATATGTCACTTCAGTGATAGACTGAGAAGAAAGGTTCATGTTCATTGTTAGATAATCAGCGTCTTTTCCAGTTATTTGTATTCTAGCCTTGGAAAGCTCTGTATGCTGGCTGATGTTAGACTGCCAAACGTTCTTTCTACCTCTATTCAATTTAAAATGAATACGTTTTGTAGATGGGCTGCATTCAACTTTATTTCATCTGCTTAGATTTCATTTGATTCTTTTTCCATATTTGTGTGAATATTGTTCTGAAAATTCTTTGTCTTTGCTGCAGAACAGTCCTCTGGTTTCAATCTTGATTTTGAAGTCTCTGGTATCTATGGATATGTCATGCTTGATGGTGTTTTACCATCTCTTGGTGACATCACCTGCACATTCTGGATGAAATCCACTGACACCACAAACTATGGGACTCCCATTTCTTACGCAGTGGAGAATGGAAGTGATAATGCATTTCTTCTGACTGATTACAACGGGTAAATCACAGTTCTGCTTTTCTATAGCTTGCAGATATCTTGGATTGATAAAGGAAGTGTAGAACAGAAGTCTTAAGTTTTGCCTACTTTGGCGTAGAAAAATCTGCATCCAAACTCCCTTGACAGAGTTGAATCTTTGTTTAGTTTTTGTCCTTGCTTTGTTTCCATCACTTTTTGCTCTATAGAAGAGTAATGGCAAGAGAGCAGTGAATTTAGAAAACATTTTTTTTGTGGACTACATTCATGACTTATCTAAATGGCTCATTGAGACAATAAGTGAATTGATTAAATGGAGCTCAGCACTCAGAGTACTTCTAGCATGATTCTAAAAGCAGAGTATGACTTGTAGTGTGTGTGACTCCAAACTCAACAGGAAAGTTTAAGAATCCACTATGTAGCCATGACTTGAGCCTTTATATTTTGTTACGAAACCATGCTACTTATTTCACTATGCTTTGCATATGATAACCAATTTCCAAGTCCTCTGGGAGAGAGATACCAAGTATGGTGATCTTTCAAGAGAGGTTTTCCATATGATGCAGTCACAATTACCTTGTTAGTCAAATAACATTTCTTTGAGTCATGGGGGACAGACCGTGCTTCTAAAGTTGCTGCATGCAGCTGAGTATGCCTGTGTCTTCCTTGCCTGCAGCTGGGTTCTTTATGTGAATGGCAAAGAGAAGATAACAGACTGTCCTTCCGTGAATGATGGAAACTGGCATCACATTGCGGTCACATGGACGTGCACGGATGGGGCATGGAAGGTGTACATCGACGGAAAACTGTCCGATGGAGGCAGCGGGCTCTCTGTTGGATCAAAAATCCCTGGTATGCTTCATTTACTTTATACCACATCTGTTGCCTTCATTCTGTTTTTATTGCAGAATATGCAAGAAAATGTTTATTTAGGTGGTTTTAGTATACATTCACATTTTCAGCGTTTATGAAAAGCTCATGTTTGCTGTTGTTTTTTGTGAGGACAGTTCCCCTCACTCAGCATCACTGGGGACAAAAGCACATTTCTGGGGTAAATTAGTAGGTAACTTGTTTTATGGACAGTGCAGTTTAGTCCACAAAGGAACCTGTGCAGACCAAGTTCTGGAATGGCTTTGTGAGAATAAGTTTCTCACTCAACAGAATTAAGTTTATTTGGCATTTCCCTTACATATGTGTGTTCCAAGTTGATTGACTTAGCCTTCTCCTGTTCTTTTCAGTCATCTATTTAAAGTTATGTTTGTATTTTTTCCTAACAAGGTGGGGTTTGCTCTTTCATTCTTTCCTGTGATCAGTCATCTATAGAGTAATATCAGAGGACAGAAAAAGAAGTATCTTCAGCATTGAAGAGCTAGGGAAAACCTGGTATTATGTAGCTGCAAAGAGATTTTGTTTTGATATTGTTTGTATACTACCACCATCCAAATTTACATGGAGCTTCAAAAGACTATTTTATTAAAATAAAAAATAAAATATTTAAGCATTTTAGTCCATGTGCCTTATGCTTGCCCCTGTCTTTCACAATTACATTGGAGTTCTTTCCAAAGATAAGACCTCAGGAAGTGTACTGTCTCCATTACTTTTTGACCTTGCCCACATACCCTATGATGAACAAAATGCATCTTCACATGTTACTGGTCAAGGAGAAGAAATTTAACTTGTGCGCCATGTCTCAGAGCACTGACTACCCTCAGTGTGCTTCTGAGGGTATGGAATTGCATTTCACCTGTGTGACTTTGTAAGCTTTTGTTTAAAGCAGGAAGTGTAAGTTGGTACTGTAAAATATGCCCCACCTGCAGTAAAACTGCATTTTACATTGCTGTGTGTTATGCTTCAAATACTGACCTAGAAGTGATCTCTTTGAGCCAGTATCATTCCTGCAGCAGCCATAGGTGATTTCTGCTCCTACATGTATTTGACAGGCGCTTCTAAATTGTTATGTTGACCTACCTCAGCCTAGCATAAGGCTTCCCAGAGGTTTTGCTGAGAGAGTGTGTTGAAGGTTGTTGGTCTTCACTGCAAAATCCTAGTAACGCAGGGTAGCAAAAGCTTTGTTTTGCTTAGTTTTAATCTTCTTATGGGATCCGTGCTGTAACGCTTTGTTTCCCACCCCTCTTCAAATTCTGAGTTTAGGTGGTGGTGCACTCGTGCTGGGTCAAGAGCAAGATCAAAAAGGAGAAGGATTCAACCCAGCAGAATCTTTTGTGGGCTCCATCAGCCAGCTCAACATTTGGGACCATGTACTTTCTCCACAGCAGGTGAGTCCTTACTGCAGTGTTCGAGCAGAGGG
The DNA here is from genome assembly GCA_013398055.1 of Ifrita kowaldi. Lineage (NCBI taxonomy): Eukaryota > Metazoa > Chordata > Aves > Passeriformes > Cinclosomatidae > Ifrita > Ifrita kowaldi. Next base: position 206,613 of record VZRS01003303.1, on the reverse strand, counting down.
CTCTGAGCATAGGATGAACATTTGAGAAGGCATTACAAGTTAACACATTGGGTAGACCTCTACTCCCATAGAAGTCAGTGGGGACTAGATGGAGTTCTGGCTTAGGGTAATAAGCTTCATGCAGTAAATAAAGTAGCTTTAAGCAAAACTAAGTCTGGTAAAATCGACACTGAGTCTCCTTCTGTTTTGATTGAGCCTTTCTGTAGTAGGTGGCTTCGAAACAGAAAGGAAGTCATGCGTGAAAGTTAACAGTACTGCTAGAAGAGAGAAAAATCCAATGAAACAAGCTAAGCACTTGTTTTACAGACTACATACAGTTTCCATATTCTGCTGTATGAAGGCACTGTTAAAACTTCAGAGGGGAGACTTCAGAATTTCTGTCAATGCATTAGACACTGAAAAATCTGATCTGTATAGTCTCAGGAGAAGTCTGAAAGGGCGGGATAACTGGATATTGAGTTAAATCTAATCAGGTGCAAAAATAAAGGCTTGGCAGCACTAAACTTCCACTGAGTTAAAAATTAATAAAGATTTAAAGATGTCCGCAAGGACAGTGATCCCTCAAATTTTCTGTGAGACAAGCTTCAGTGCTCAGTTATCCTCTGACTGGGATTTGTTTCTCTATACCTATTTGGGACCTCCTACTTCCATCTGTGACTACTGGTTGTGTCTTCCACCATGCGCTGTTGTACAAGCCTGACTCTATGTACTTTATAATCTCCCCATAAAGACTGGGGGCTGCTGTGAGGTGTGCCCAAAGCTGTTTCTGCTCTAGGCTGAACCAGCCTCTCCTCGCAGAGCAAATGTTCCATCCCATCCCTGAACTTGCTCCGACTTGTCAATGTCTTTCTTGCCGTGAGGAGGAGCCCAGAATGGAATGCAGTACTCCAGATGTGATCTAATAAGCACTGAGAAGGAATAATTGCTTCCATGGTTTTCTGATGGTAACCCTGTTCTCACAGCCAAGCATGCTGTTGGTCCTCACTCTGTGCGCAGTGCACAGCTGGCTGGTACTCGGCTCACTGCCTGCCAGAATCCCTAAATCCTTTTCCACACAGCTGCTCCTGCTCTTGGCTTTCCACAGACTATATTGTTCAGAAGGTTTTGCCTTCCCATTTTTACTTGTTGAATTTAATGAAGTCTGGGTTGGCCCTTTACTCCAGCCTGTCAAGGTCCTACAGACACAACTCCATCCTTGAGCACGCTGACAGGTGATATTATCACCAACCTGATATTATCTGCAAACCTGATGACGGTGCTCCATCACCACTTCCTGCTCATTAATATTTCAATACTGAAGGTCGGAAGTGTTAAATTGTTGATAACACTTGAACAGCAAAGACAAATGTTTAAAGTTAGAGGCATTTCTTTGGGGAAGAGTCTTTGGATTAGAAGGTTTTGCTCTTCTCCTGATTTTTCTTAAAGTTGTGCCACTAATTGGTGATTTATAGTTGTTTGTTATCCATGATCCAAATAAGAAATAATAACATGAACAGAAAAAACAGTAAAGCAGAATCTTAGCTCAGCATCCAGATGTCTCTTCTGTTTCTTTCTATTTTTTTACTACTTTGCCTCTCTTCTAGGTTTAAAACTACCCAACCATCTGCTACTGTTCTTGGCTTTTAGAGTCACCAACTGTTGCATTGCCAAGTCGGATCTTCAAGTTTTTGTTCACTAGCAGTTTTGAAGCTGATAAGCATACATGTGATTTTACAGGGCACACTGGTGAAGACGATTAAGTGCAATTTTCTGTAGCTTTCTCAGTAGTTGCCCTACTTTAATGACAGATCTGATTGAATTGCTTCAGATGCAATAGAGTTAAGACAGGGAAGAAAATCCTGCCATTCATTTATAGTATTCATATTACTCATTTGAAAAGACAGATGTGCCACCAGACAGGAAGCTGAGCCAAGTAAGCTTCCTATAAAATTTTTACCTCATTCATTTCAGAGCTTGGAATAGTAAATTGCTATTGTGATCTGTTATCATTAGGTGTGTTCTGGCCAGCTGGAATTACTCATTAAGTCTTGCCTTCCTATTCTCAGCCATAAAGGAAAGCAGGGTGGCAGAATATGTTGCCTAGTGAATAAAGGAAAGCCGAATCTAGTCTTTAAGATATTTCATTGCATGCTTTAGTTGTTTATTCACTTGCACATTAATTTTATATAGGTAAATCAGCGCTCTGGTTGTCTTGTTGAATTGACAGCAATAGAAATATGAGTAGTGTATAGGCAACTGTGAGGTTCTTTCTGGCCCTCCATTCTCCATCATATGGCTTGAAAGGGCTGATTCCCAAGCTTGTATTTCCCACACTGGAAATTTTTTCATGCAGATTCTTTGCATCTTGTTTGCAGCCTTTGGCCTAAGCAGTTTCCATTGGCGCAGATAGCTGAAATGAGAACTTTGAAATGGCCTCAGAATAAACAGAGAACGCTGGTTTCTTCTCCAGCTATACTGACTCTAGAAGAGTCCAATCTGCCTCACTGAGTTCAGCGTAGGGACAATATGAGAACAAATCACTCCAAAGTTCATGATGTACCTTTCTTTCTCACAAGGATAGGCAATGTAGAACATTATTCTTGGTAGCTGATTGCATCCACTGGAAACCTGACAGTAGCCAATCACCCATCTGAGTAAACTTTTCCATCAGAGACATATGACCAGATCTTCTCTCAAGATACTAATCTGCTGTTGATCTAATAGTGTGTTTCTTTCTTCCTCTTGTGCTTAGTTGGCCTATATAGTTCTGTACTTGGTTAGTTATGTCCCTGTCCTGCTTTGGTTGGGCCTTGCCTGCAGCATTTTAGAGAGTCTAGTTAATTCAATTCACAAAACTTGTGTTCTGGAAACAACTAATTGCCTTATTAAGCTGCTCCTTTTTGTGTTTCTGTCCCTTAAATATGTTGCAGTGCTAGCAGTTTTCAGAATGCAGATCTTGAACATTTAGTTCCTCTTGGCTCCTATTTGACATTTTCTGCAAATAGAGAAGTGTTCTCTTCAGGTTGCATCCTCATTACTGTATTTTTCTGAGATGGAGATGCGTTTTTCTTTTACACTAACAAATGCAGTCGTGTCTCAAGAGCTGTGTTCAATACCATGTTTGTATGTCAAGTAGTCCTTCAGGTAGTGACTCAGCACGAACTGTCCATAGCTAGATGGCTTGTAAGAACAGAATAATAAGTACTTCAGCCAGGAACCTCTTGTGCTAGAAAGGATGAACATTACTTGCTCAAGGATCTGTTCTAGTGTTGCATGCATGTATGAAGGGAATATTTTTTTTTTAATATTCTTTTCCTGCACTGTCCTTAAACATCACCTAACCAACTGTTTTAAATCCATAGGTAGAATCTCTGGCTACATCCTGTCCAGAAGAACTGCAAAAAGGAAATGTACTAGCCTGGCCAGATTTCCTGCCAGGAGTTGTTGGAAGAGTGAAGATAGATTACAAGAGTATATTTTGTGCTGGTTAGAATTTTATTTCCTAGAACCCATTTTTTCCTGAACAATACTATAAGATTCTTTTATGAGGTCAACTATGCTAGCTTGCAACCTTTGCCCTACTAACCTTGAGTAAATTATTTTGATAATTTGGCAGTTAGAACATGCCATCCTTCATTCCTCAAATTCCAGGGGTTTGTAACAAAAGTTCATTGAAATCTCTGACAAAGATTTATTGCTTCCTGAATTGAGATGGGAAAAGAATGAAGATGGTATTGGATCAGAAAAAAAATTTCCTGCCTTTTATTCTAAGAATAATTATATGATATTAAAATATCTGCTGCCTCCTTGCTTCTTTTCCTGCAGATTCCTTTTCTGATTTTATATATTGATGATTCTCAAAACTATTTGGACCTGAGCAGGATGTAGCATGCATAACATTTCCCAAAGCATTTTCCTGGATGAACTTATACGGGATCAAACAATCACATAACCAATTTATTCTTTTCAGCACGTAGTTTTATCTCTTACTGTATGCATGTATTTTGTGCACAGATTGTCCATCTTTGCAAGGATCCATACCACATCTGCGGGCCTCTTCTGCTGATTTAAAGCCAGGGTCAAAAGTGAGCCTTTCCTGCGACCCCGGATTCCAGATAGTGGGAAACTCTGTTCAACACTGCCTTAACCTGGGACAGTGGACACGGCCTTTTCCCCGCTGTGAAAGTGAGTTGTCTCAGTGGGCTGGCAGGATTAGGAAGCCCTAGCATTTATGTGGATCCTATGGCCTGTTCATGGCCTGTTTATTTCCGCAGCTATCATGCACTTGAAGTCATCTGTGTTACAGCAGATATATATATGCTTAAAACCAAACTCATGTTTTGCTGAGCAGAAACTATATCATGATTAGGTTCTTACATGTTTCTCAGTCAGTTTCTAACACCCATGGGAGAAATTAGTCCATTTGGATCAGAAATGCGGTAGTTTCCTCCCCAGTGGCATGAGGGGTGTGGAAGATGCACAGGAAATGCTAGAACATCTCTGTGATTTTTAAATGTCACTGAGAATGTCTGGTTTGAAGTAGAAGCCTTGACTTTAGTAAGTTAAGAACTAATTTCTTTGAAGGCAGCAGATATTTCTGTTAGGACTTGACGGCGCTCCAAGATTTGCAGGATTTCTTCAAAGAAACTGAGCTGTATGCATTCAGGCTGCCAAGTGTCTTTTGATTATATGATTCCTGCTCCTGCCTTCTTCTTTCCTTTGGTCCTCCTCTGTTGTGACTGCACATATGACTGCAGTTGCTTGTGTTGGAGGTGATTACATTTTCATTTCCACAGAACAGTAAATCAGATCCAGAAGTAGATATTGCATAATCCCAGAATTTATATGTAGTTTGGAGAAAATCACCAAATTTGTTAAAAATGCCTTTAAAATAATTTGATCTAGATTTTAATCCTCTTTATGCAATTGTTTATAGCACAAGTCCACAGTCTGTCTCATCTTCTTTGTAAAGAACAGCATGCCCGTGAGAATTTACCCAAAAGGAAGTCCTGCTGGGCAGAAGGAAAGTTCACTGACAGAGACAGCTTTGCACATTTTTGGTGTGTGATCAATGACAAACCACCAGAGTCCTGATAGTGTTTCTGATTTCTCTGTATTGCACCAAGCAGTTTTACTTGCTGAGCACAGAACTCAGAACAGGGCTGACCTGCCACAAACAGGCTGAGGGAATGAAGGCCAGACTCACACACTGGCCTTTACTTTCAAGGTACCTGTTCAACAAATATCTGATGAGTGAAAGTTGCTTGAAGATACCTATTTCCTGCATAATAAACTGCAGGTTTATACTAATGGTGTAGCTCTGAAAAAGTACGGACTGAATCAGGCTCAGTGGAATCACTGTCTTCACCCACCGCGGTCCTTCTCCTCTTGCTGGTGCTAAATACCCCCAAAAGACAGCACATATGCCTGAGAGCCTGTCTTTGTTGCAGGCTCTGCAGCTCTATTCCTCCACAGCAAGCACTTGGCTTCCATTACTATAGGCTTTAAATTCTTGTTGTGTGATCCTTGCACACAGCTAGGGAACAAGGATTTCGTATAAGCCATGTAGCTACAAAGATGAGCTGTGTAGCTGTTGGAATAAGTTCACATCTTTTTGATTGAGATAAAAGTGCACAAAAGCAACTCTGCTAGAATAAATAAAAACCTCTGGCAGGCAGGTACAGGAATGCCTTCTGCTGGCACAACTGGGATCAGACAGGCTTATTTACCATAGTCAATCTAAGAGTTGCCCAGTGTTCTGTGTGAGGTCAGTTCCAATCTCTCCATCATTCATGCACTTCCTGGTCTCAGGCCAGTACTGTACCTCTTAGCAGTCTCTGTTAGCTACTTTTGCAATGTTTGAACACAGTAACAATGGGCTTGCTTTTCAGCAAAGGGAAGTAACAACAACGTCCAGCAAGACAAACTCAGTTTTCCTTTCTCTTTATAACTCACCAAGGATCATTTCTTATCAGAAGTGTTCTGTCACTGAAAGGCATCTGCTCAGATCTCAGCCACAGATGTCTCCTCCAAAGCTAGCAAAATTTTCTTAGCAGGAGCTGGAGAGTCCTGCTAAATCTGCTGTTGACAAACGCCCACAAAACATGACCCTCCACTAGATCTGGAATCGAGTAGGTGCTTCAGAAAAGGACTGATGGGATTGTACAGCTGCAGAGACAAAATATGCAGTAGTGGTTCTCATGTGGAATTATTCTGAAGATGATCTGTGTTTACTCTGCTAATGCCTGTGCCCTCTTTTCACCCATGTTGCAGGAATCAGCTGTGGAGTGCCTCCAACTTTAGAAAATGGATTTTACTCAGCTGAGGACTTTTTTGCTGGCAGTACTGTTACCTATCACTGCAACAGTGGCTACTATTTGTTGGGCGAATCCAGGATGCTCTGCCTGGACAATGGAAGCTGGAACAGCATTTCACCATCTTGCCTTGGTAAGATGTGCCATACATTTGGCTGCATGCACTGACTACTTATACTTCTCCCGTGCCCTTAGGTTTGAGTGGACATTCATTCTGAAATTGTGAAGGCTGACCCCTGTCCCAGAATCATAATCTAAAATACTCACTTTTCTGAAATACTATGCTCAGCCTTATGTGAAGCCAAAACTACATTTCTCTGTCCATCCTCTGGTATGCCCCACATCCTGCATTTATCAAACAAATATAAAATTATATACATAATAGGCCTGCATTGCGCTCCCAGTCTTTCTCCTTCCATGTCCTTCAATCCTTGCATTCTGTGCTTTTGACCTGTGCCTTTTGTTGTGCTTCAGCATGCTGTCAGTGTCCTATGCTCTGACCAGGTGCTTTTAGATATTTCACACATGGAAACTGTAGTATTTAATATCAGATTTACTCACCTGAAGACAGTAGATGCTGCACAGGATCTCTGGTCAAGTAGAGTGATGCAAAATGTACTGCATAGCACAATAGAAAGAAATTCAAGTTACTTAACAAAATACAGTAACTGCAACATACAGTTTAGGCACAATTCCAGTGTGTTTCCCATTATCAAGCTCTATAATATGTTCACCATCATGACATTGCACATCCCCAGTAGCTGGGAATGAATATGTGGGTTAAGTTCAGTTCAAGCCCATTGCTAGTTGTCTGACATTTATACCTCGTGTTGACCTGAGTCACATACTCATTTCCACCCCTCCATGCTGGTCTGGCTAACTCAGGAAGACATTCACACTCTTTAATGAACTCAAGGAGAAGCATTTACAGTGCCAGTTGATCCACTCAACTGTTAGTTGATGTTTACGTAAAAGAAAGGCCAGTTTACTGTCTCCTTAGTCCCCAAGCTTCATGGGCAGATCACCTTTTCCAGTGTTCTCTGAGCCTTTTTCCATTGTGGGGTTTTTTTGTGAGTCACACATGCCTGCCAGCAAGCAGCTGCAGCATTGAGAGGGCTGGGAGTGCACTTGCGGACACAGTTCATACAGTTGCCACACTGTAACTTACTTGCTGGTCAGCTGGGTCTGATGGACCAGGTGCAGTGGCACAAGCTGAAAGGTGAGACAGGCTGGCATTGTACTGTGTACAGAGGACTAGGTGTTCACTGGTCTTGCAGGGCCATGTCTCCAGCAGACCCCTGCTGGGATACACTAGCTAGTTGTACTTGGACCACTGCAGTCTTAGTCATGCTTCAAATGGGAGTTGAACAGTAAAAAACTGGCAAGATTTGTGTTTGATTTGACTCCTAAGCCTTTGTAGGTGTAGCACATAATTTTTTCAGTCAAGACAAGCAAAAGAAAAGCCAACAGTGTTTTAGTTCTGCCAAAATTCACTTTGGAGTAGGATCCATCTGGTTTCATCGCATCCTGTCCAGCAGCTCTCCTTCAGAACCTACAAACATCATCACAAGTGTTTGAAGGCTGTCCAAATAGTTCAACCTCTATGCAGTAGGAGTCACGATGTTCAGAAGGAAAAAGCCTGTGCCCCACCTTCCAGCTTGCCTTGTCTCTCATAAAGCAGAGTAATGGGAAGATGAAAACAAGAGTGGATTTGGCACCCTGACCCACCTTTTACCTTTCTGACTCATGCTTCAGGGGGGTGCTAACAAAGCCTGGTACACCTATGCCCTGAAGGATTCCTTTTGTTCATTAGGGTCTGATTCATAGTGTACTTCCACCTCATTGGAAGACTCTTGCCTAATAAGACATTACAGAAGAAGCAATCATTCCAGTTCTGCTGTGGTAGCACTTTGCATTCTCCTGGTATTTTTGTAATTGGCAACTGTTTTGGTATTAATGTGCAGGTGTCATCCTGCATGTCAGAAAGAAACTCCTTTTCTTTTCAATGTGTTGTGGTTTTTTCACACTGATCAGACTCATCCAGCAGTGAAGAATAAACACTCCAATTCACTAAATTGTCATGCCTTTTTAACCAGTGGTTTTTTCTGGAAACGGGCAAAGAACCCAAGCTGTGTGTCTGCATGGTGTACCTGGATCAGCAGGTGTCCCGTAGCAGGGCATTTAGATGACGATTTGTTCTGATGCCTTGAAGTGGCTACCTGAAAACAGAGGCTAGACAAGATTAAGAGAATAAAACAGGTATTTATTTGAAGGGCCTTCAGAGGCACATCCTCGGCAGTCAAAAGCTTCCGAGGGGATCCACCCAAGATGGACCCTGGGTCACGGGTTTTTCAGACTTTTATAAGTTTGGTCCATTTCCGTATCAGGGTTAATTCTCCAATTATAATTTCAGGTAGTGATGTAATTACCCTAAGTTTGGTCTTCCTGTCAGAGTGTTTAGTTTACATATTTTGGGGCCTGGGACAGCAAGGAGTCCTTGAGTTCAGGCCCAGAGAGGGTTTGTTATGTCTAACCAGCATGAGAGAACAGCAGCTAACAGGCTATTTGAAATTTCAGTTACACACTAAGCAGTACAGGATTTGAAAAATACAAAGGTAAAACTTAAGGCATCAGTTCTACCTCTCTCTAACAGTCTGAAACAGGCACATTTATATAGAGAATAATCCCTGATACCAGCACTTTTTTAATTAGATACTTTGAAATTGACTCTTTGTAATTTTGACTCATTGTTCATATACCAAGGACATTTCCTTCCTGTCAAAATTAAAAGATTCTATAAGGTATTCTGGAGTGAGGGTTTGTTGTTTTTTGGGTTTTTTTCTGTATAGTACCAAACTACATGGATCATAAATTATCAATTGCAATTTTTAGTTGCTATTATCAGGTAAGTAGTTAATTATAATAACTAATATATTTTGAACTAATTTTAACTTTTCTGTCAACTGCAGGCTCTTCTCAAGCCTAGTCTAATTCTCTTCATCAAAGATGGGGCTCTAGTATTTTCAGAGCATTTCCCCTCTTGGCTAAGATTTCCTGTCTTATAAGTAGAAAGGTTGAGATATAGAGGATTTCCCAAGCAAGATTTTAATGCAAAAATCCTTCCTCAGAGTGTGTGCCCAGACTATTAGTAACAACAGTTACAATATCTGTTCTTTTGCAGTTTGGAAACTAGATACTTTTTGTGGAAGTAGTGGCTGAAGGTTAATAAGATTTATCTCTGATTTTCTCATGTTGTGCAGTGCTGTAGAAGACATTATAATTAAAATGATAATAAAACTTTACAGTGATTTATAAATATTTGTTTAAATATTAAGTATTTTCACCAATGGATCAAAAATGTGATTGCAGTAAGAGTGATTTTTAATTATACTACTAAAAGTAATTCCTCTTGACAGTTAGTAAGACAGAAATTTAAAGCAAGTGCTCGCTACAAATAACACACTAGAGACGTGTGTTTTGTGGGTTTGCTTTTTGTTTTTTGCAGATGTTGATGAATGTGCTGTTGGATCAGACTGCGATGAGCATGCATCTTGTCTCAACACAAACGGATCCTATGTTTGCACTTGCATCCCTCCTTACACAGGAGATGGTAAAAAATGTGCAGGTATGGGAAAGAAAAACATCAGTCTAGCCTTTCCAAGATTCTGTATAGGCCAGTATCCTGCCTCCTGCTGTGGAAGACAGCTGCCAATAACTGATATCTAGGACAGGGATGCTTTCATCTCCAGGTCAGTTTAGTCTGGATGAGGCTGTGATAAAGTGTCTCCTTTTGTTTCTTGAAAACTCACCTCTCCATATGGGTGCAGCTGTCATTGGGATGCTGCTCCAAGACATACACACATGCAGAATCCTCTTTCACATGGAACAGAAGACCTGGGAAGGCCACAGTATTTCACTTCTCTCAGCAGAGCTGTGCGGTGAAGAAATATTTTAATACGGGCTTCTGAGTAGGGCTAGAGCTGCCTGTGGAATTGATGTGGAAACTTCAAACAAGGTAACTTCGGATGAAGATAACAAGACAGTGGCATAGGTTGGGATAAAAGGTAGCTGGGCTGTTTTCATATTCAGGGATGGACATGCTGGAATGGGCTTCCATTCAATTCCCCCTCACAGAGGGAAAAATTACTGTAAGCTGTGTTTGCTTCTGACAGACTCAGTTAGAGAAGGCTCTTCTGTGCCAAGATTAGCTTACTTGCATGAGTCTTCAGTGTCTGTCAGTGACATATAAAACAAAGAAAAGACTGTAAGCTACTTATAAGTGTTTTCCATGTCCTTTGCCTTCCTACTTCCAGCAAATTCCCAAGGATATCTCCTGCAACTTATTTGTAAAACCTGACACTTAATTATATTACTCGTAGTTTCCCTCTTCCTCCTCAGAACCGGTGAAATGCCGTAATCCAGGAAATCCAGAGCATGGCCGTTTATATGGGGATACTTACAGTGTTGGCAATCAAGTAACATTTTCGTGCGAAGAAGGGTTCCAGCTGACAGGAGCAGCAAAACTTACTTGCATGGAGTCTGGAGAGTGGAGCTACCCAATACCCTATTGTGAAGGTGTGGTTCCTGGGGAGAATGCATGTTGAAATGTGACTTTAACATTAGAGAGATGGAAGGGGCAAAGTAGTAGTGAAGAGTCTTTGGAGACCGTGGGAGCTTATGAAACCCTGTCCTAGCAGATCTGGATGTCAGTGTTGAAGTCTTTGTTTTCTTAAGACATAAGCACAGTTGTCATATTTGTAGTGGTACTCTCTTAACACAGATTCTCCAGTGCGTCAGAGGTATAGAATCAGTCTAATGCAAGCATTAGAAGTGTATTTCTTCTCCACCCAGCCTTCCATTTTCAAGGAATTAATGACTTAAAGACCATTTAAAAAGCAACCAGAAAGGACAGGCTGATGCACGTACGTAGTCACGGTTTAAGAGCAGAAATTGTTTCTTTAGAAAACCAGAACAAATGTGGTGAAGCAACAGGTAAAGTGAAGAGTTGACAAAGACTGTCTAAGCAAAAAAACAATTACTTCGTCTGTAGAGAGAGGTAGATGTGGAGTCCTCTTGAGAGTCAAGCATGTAGTTTGTAGAGCAGTTATAACTACCTACCTCCAGTTAGTTCAGTTTCTCAGTAAGGTGAATTCAGATAAAGAGTCCTAAATGTCATTTACAGATTAGTCAAGAACTCATTGTTATTTAGGGCTTTATACCTCTTGAAATCTATTCAGAGAAAACAAAGCAAATCCTAATTTTCTGTTCATTTTTGTTTGTGTTATATCAACCTCTCTTGTATTCCTGTCTTTTTAAAGCTATATCCTGTGGTGCTCCAGTTATTCCAGAGAACAGTGCCATTTTTGGCTCAAATTTTACATACCATAATAAGGTGGTGTACAGGTAGGAATTCAGTATGTTTGAAGTGCTGTATTAATAACTGATTAACAATCTGGCAGCAAATAAGAGTATGGCTGAATTGAGAGATTGGTTGAAATGAAGGAGAGGAGCAAGATGGGATTAAAGTAATGGAAAGACATTTGGCTATAGATGTGGTTGTTCATTAGCAGAGCTGAATGTTTACTCTAGTACTACTTCTCTATGCCCTGAAAAGAAAGATGGTTTATGCAGGTGTGGATGATGAGGAAAAAAGGGATGGCTTATTATGTTGTGCTTTAAAGGCTCTGTGTTTGATAGCACTTCTTTTCTTCTAACACAGATGCAATGACGGATACAACTTAGTGGGTGAAAAGGAAATTCTGTGCCTTGCTAGTGGTGTTTGGAATCATGCTCCCCCCTCCTGTGAATTGGTGATGTGCCCTAGTCCACAGGATATCAGCAATGGAAAATACACACTCAGTGGCACGACCTACCTTTCCTCTGTATCATACACCTGTGACAATGGATATAGGTAAATGCACAAACATTCCTGAGCCAAATGCAGGTGGCATACCTGCTAGAAGGTCTGACTTATATCTGAAAGAGACAAAGCTGGGATCATTGCTCAGAAAGATAAAATACTAAAACAGAATTGAAAAAGACTTCTTTATATCTTGAGGGTACTTTCTGTATTTTATCCTGAACTGGAGCAGTTCAGAAAAGTCACTCAGGGTTTGCTATATATATATATATGTAATACTTCCGTTTTACCGTCAAACGTATAAAAATATTCTGGGTGTTCAGAAAAATAGTTTTCATTCTTTCTGAAAGTTTTCATTTGTCTTTGAAGATCATTATACCTCTACAACTGCATTATTTTTGCTATTGCTTTACAATGCCTTTTGTGAAGGAACTTTCTGGAAGTTACTAATTTACTCTTTGAACTCTTTGTAGTAGTAATTTATTCTAGGGTTTTGTTCTGTTTTACATTTGTAAGCAATTATACTGGAAATGCATTTTTAATATGCTGCAATTAAAGATTAACACATTAATGCTATATCCAAGGATGTGGATGTACATGCAGGTTTCTGCCTCTCCTGATATCTGCTTGTCCTTCTAGCAGATATACTTTGACATAAGTGGTCTTGTATGGACCTGTTTAGGGATGATTTTTTCTGCATTTTCCTGCTGCAATCATTTCCTTGTCCAGATGCAGGCAGGTAGGTGAGGTATGTTCATTTGGTGAATGTTTTAATTGTGTTAGTACAAATGGATACCTGAGCAGTGTAGTGTTAAGTTGTAGATTCACCTTGTGGGCTTATCTGCACCCCACTAAACCAGTCAGTGCTTCTACCAGTACCAATGAGCTTTTTGACTGTAGAGTTTGGACATATAGGCAGCAAATACCATGTCAATTTTGACTCTTTGTCTTTACCTGTCTACCATAGCTTGGTGAGAGAGGTCCTCTCTCCTGTGGTCACCACTCCAGAGGAAGCCCTCTCAAACAGTGTCCATCTTATACATTACTTCTGGACCCAGTCTCTTCCTTCAAGCACCCCTTAGGTGTTTTTAGTCTTAAACATATTGCCAATAGGTAGGCAGAGCCCTACTTCCCTGACAAGGGCCTGTGCCAGATTTGTAAGAGCATTACAGGTCAGTGTTGTTCTTTTCCATTAACTTATTTCAGTCAGCTAAACATGGGGGTCTAATACCATTTGAGACCAAATTGTAGGGCATCAGACACGTCTGTGTACGGCTCTCAGATATGATGTGGGACCTACAGGGAACCCACAGGTGAGACAAGGGCTTTCACCCAGGGCATCTCAGGGTGGTGCTGCACACTCTGTTCAGACACCCGAATCACACCGTCTGCACCAATGCTGTTTCCTTAGCTAAGGAAACCAAAAAATACCATCAACTTCAAATGTGTGTGGCCATTCACTCAAGTAAAATCCTTTACCTCCTGAAGGAACTGAGTGTCTTTTTGTGAACAAACTTGAACTGGAGCATTGCCTTCAGTATTCTGGGTGAAGATAATGTTTTAAGTCCTTGAGTGAATCAGGTCTTAGGCAGAGGCGTAGTTGCAAGTCTCAAGACTGGCATACTGTTGATGGCATACAAGTAAATTTTTAAGCTTAAATATTTATTTCTTTTGTGCTCAAAGATGGGCAAAGCTACAGCAGGAATTATGTGTGTATCTGCACAGAGCACTGAGGCCCCACATGAAATCCACCAGCTATCTCTTCAAAGTAATGTGAAGATCAGCTTTTTTTGACAGTTTCAGAGTGTTTTTCCATGAACAGAGGGTGACATTCTGTCCTCTACTGAAGTCAGTGTGAAAGACCTCTTAGTTTCACTGGGGTCAGGAAGCAAAGCAGCTCTTTCGCTCTCTGTCTCTCACCTGGAATGAAATGGCAGCCTTAATAATCATCTTTGTGTCTCAGCCTTCAGGGACCTTCTGTACTTGTCTGTGCATCTTCAGGAAACTGGAACAGCACACCACCAACTTGCAGCGTTGTGTCTTGTGGATCCCCTCCTGCCATCAAAGATGCAGTCATCAATGGAGATAACTTTACTTTTGGAAACACGGTCTCTTACACGTGTAAGGAAGGGTATGTAGATTAGCACTACTGGGCTAATAGTCAGGACAGGTAAAACTGGTGCACTATTTCATAAGTCCTTTGTAACTGCACACTAATTCATTGTTACTACTTCTGTCTTAACTCTTTGGAAGTTAAATGCAATGGAGATTTTTTTCATGGGCTGTCAAGTTAGTATGAGATACAGACATTTCTTAAAGTAGTTTCAGAGCAACTGAATGCACTCTGGAAGAGAAGAATAGAGAGGAATCTGGGGGAATGATAGCACAATTCAATAGGAAGCCCTTTTCCTTGGAGTTACTACAGAACCAGTACTTCTGGGGTAAACTCAAGGCTCTGAGCATAACAAATTCCTTATGTCTCATAAGGGTGCAAGAATGCTTTTGGTGCAGTTTAACAGCTGTCTGTTGTGGTGTTTAAATTCTATTTCCTTAAAATTATGACTCTTTGTTTATTGAGGTGCAATATTTTAATTTCTATCTACTCTCTCTGCATAGAGACATTTTCACACCCTATTTCATCAAAGAGGAGGCTCAGTTTAGATGATATCAAGCATAAAAGTATAGTGCTGGACTCTGATCCTGCAAGAACCTTTGCATGTGGTAATCTTTACAGCCTATGCGCAGTTCTATAAAATTTCTTGGAACTGTTCTGTCTAAAAGGCAGCGTGGGTATGCAGAGCTTTTGCCAGTTTAAGGCCTAAGTGACTAGAGGATTTTCTCCTTTTTCTTGGTATGAAAAGATAAATTAAAAAGCCAACATTTTTCTTATAAATTAGCTTTGCAATGTTATTTGAAACATAATTGAAGCAAAGC
The DNA here is from genome assembly GCA_013398055.1 of Ifrita kowaldi. Taxonomy (NCBI): domain Eukaryota; kingdom Metazoa; phylum Chordata; class Aves; order Passeriformes; family Cinclosomatidae; genus Ifrita; species Ifrita kowaldi. Next base: position 191,526 of record VZRS01003303.1, on the reverse strand, counting down.
ATCTTTGTTATGTTTTCTAGACTGTATTACGATTTTAGAAGCTGCTTCTGTTTCCTGTGCAAGCATTTTAAATGGGATAGGATAGCAGCATTTAAAGACTGTCACAGGTGTCTGTCTGTGACAGTGGATCATTTTAGACATCGGCACGCAACAGGCTCTTTTTCTGGGGTCCAGTCATGAGGCATTGGAAAAAAATCCTGCAAACAAGACAAAACACTTTTACAGATGTTGCTTCAAAATCTGAACAGCCTTCAGTTGGAAAGTTACTGGGGACTTTGCAGTAGTTATTGTTTCTTGGCTTTCTGTGAGAGCACACCACAGAGAAAAACAAATGAAGGAAACAGTCAAAGGTACTGTGAATACACTATTGCCTGTTGCACATTTAAGCAGCAGGGGTTTAAGTGGGATGATGAGCAGCATGGATTAATGCCTGTCCCTGCATCCCAGAGACAGACTGGAGAACTACAGCTACACTAACAGTATTCACGTGGTAGAATTTCATTGTAAACCATTTCATAGGGTTTTCTTCTAGTCAGCATTAATTTTTTATTGGCTTTCTAATATTTTTTACAGTGAGTTTTTAGGAAGAAGTTATTTAAAATTTGCTATATGCATTATTTGCAAGAGCATCTCTGGGTAACTCTCTAAGAGGTTTCACTTCGCTTGCAAGTGTGCAAATAGATTGATAGGGCTATTACAGAAACCCAAAAGGCCTTTCTGGGCTTTTCATCTCTTTCTTTTCAAATCAGTTTTGCTAAACAGAAATAGTTTCTCAGTGGGATCATTTTTTTGAGGATTGCTTGGATAGTCAGAGCACAATACTAGGTTTGTTGTAGTAGTTAGACCCAAAATGGAAGTTCAGAAATGGTAATTGGATGGACAGATGAGAGAGAGGCAATACGCACATGGTGTGCTAGGATATCCACCATTGTGATACCTCACCCTTTTAGATTTTCCCTTTGAAGCTGATCATATCTTTTTTAAACAGTCCTGCTCTTCTGGGGTTCTAGCAAACAAGCTCATACTGCAGGGGCTTCAGGAAACCATAGATAGAGTTTGAAAATGCTTGTGTTTTTGACTTCCTATGTGGTTTCCTTATCCACAGTTACACATTAGTTGGCTCTGAAACCATAGAGTGCTTAGCCAGCGGCAAGTGGAGTGTGAGCCACCAGCAGTGCCTGGCAGTATCCTGTGATGAGCCACCCCATGTGGAAAATGCATCACCAGAGAGTGGCCACCGCCTCTTTGGTGACATAGCTTATTACTTCTGCTTGGATGGTTACAGCCTGGCTGATAACTCTCAGCTGCTTTGCAATGCAGAAGGGAAGTGGGTGCCTCCAGAGGGCAGGGACATGCCCCACTGCATAGCTGATTTCTGTGAAAAGCCATCCACCGTCTCATACAGCATCCTGGAGTCCATTAGTAAAGCCAAGTTTGCAGCTGGCTCCGTCGTGAGCTTCAAGTGCATGGAAGGCTTTGTTCTGAACACTTCGGCCAAGATCGAATGCCTTCGAGGGGGCCAGTGGAATCCTTCTCCTCTGAGCATCCAGTGCATCCCCGTTCGCTGCGGAGAGCCTCCCCACATTAGCAATGGCTATGCCAGTGGGTCCAACTACAGCTTTGGAGCAGTGGTGGCTTACAGCTGCAACAAGGGGTTCTACATCAAGGGAGAGAAGAAGCGGACCTGTGAGGCCACTGGCAACTGGAGTGGCAGTTTGCCCACATGCCACCCAGTGTCCTGTGGAGAACCACCTCAACTTGAGAATGGCTTTATTAAGGTACAGAATGAGTTTTCTCATCTGCCTGGTACCGTGGCAAACTGAATATATCTTCACAACTGTTGCTGTTGGGGTTTTCTTTGTTCTGTTTTGCTCTTCTGTTAAAACTGAGGAAGTACACGATTGGATGGTATGCGAAAAGGGAAAAGTGGGTGGATTTGCAGCAGAGTCCTATCTGAAAAGCATAAACTCTTCCTTGGGATTTCCTATCATAAAGTGGGTTTTCAGTTGGGAGACTCAAGATGCCGTATGACATTCAATTGATTTCCTTAATGTCTTATTCTTCATTTGTTTGGTTCTTGGGTAGCTTTCAAGTGCCTTCTGGAGATGTTTGAAGTAAACATGCCAGTTCACAAGCCTTGCCCTTTTCACTGCTGTGAAAAAAAATCTGATATGCAATAGATAAATCACCTTGGGATAATTTCTTTTGATGCAAGCACATTCCTTTACTGAAGTCAGAACTTCCCTTTCCTTATTAAATTAAATTGCAACAATGCCTGAAGTTTAAAATCTCCTTGTGGCAGCCCAAACCTGTAACAACTGCTTAACCTGTGTTTTGCTTTGATGCACAAGGATAATATTGTGGTAAGGAAGATCATAAACACTATTGAAAGATTTAACCTTGACTTTTTGAAACATTTTTCTTCTGAACATCCCTCTTCCTTCCTTAAGTCTAACTACCGGGGAATCTTCATTCACTAAATTTGGATGGAGGGAGGTTGGCATTCCATTTCCTACATGGATTTCCAGCAGTAATAGCAACAATTTCTGTTCAGACTCCCACACAGATGCATCTTCTGATTAATGCATATCGCTCTATTTTGTCTTCCTTAGGTAGGATCACTCCTTCATATATTCTTTACAGTTGGAGAATTTTTTTATTACCTCAGGCAGAGCTTGGACTGCAGCTTTGAGGTTCTCCTCAGCTGCCTGCTCAAGGCCCTGCAGCTGCATAGGTGGCATTTGTAAATGTCTCCCAGTAGCAGTAGATTTGAGGGCTCCAACGTTAGATGCACCTGGAAGCTAAAGAATCATGACAACAATAGGACATTTGACAGCAGCTTCCCCTGATCCATTTCTTTTCCATCTTCCTGTCCACACACATTTTGGTCTCGTGGGTCAGGAAGGTGGAAAGCAGGGGAATTCTTCTCTAGCTTTTACCTTTTAAGTCTTGAATTTTCTGTTTTCTTTTGGAAGTGGCCTGAGCTTTCCTGAAAACAGACTACATCATTTGAGGCAAGATATTTTGTGCCAGCCTTTAGTGCTGCCAGGGATTCAGCTAGAAGCTAGACCAGGAGAATGCAAGAAATTTAATCAGTCTCCTATTGCCCAAATCATGTGTCTTCGTTTCAGACATGTCTCTGTCTTACCTGTTTTTCAGGACACCACTGGACACTTCTTTGAAAATCAGGCAAATTATCAGTGTGACACTGGTTACCAGATGGTCGGGAGCTCAGTGTTTACCTGCCAAGCAAATCGGCAATGGTACAGTGAATCACCTCCTTACTGTGCTCCCCTCAGCTGTGGAAAACCACCAGCCATCCAGCACGGCTACTCCAAGGGAGAAACTTTTGATATGGGCTCCAAGGTTGAGTTCTTCTGTGTTGAAGGCTATGAGCTGATTGGAGATGTTTCATGGACATGTCAAAAGTCTGGGAAATGGAGCAAAAAGCAAAGCCCCAAGTGTGTGCCAACAAAATGTCCAGAACCACCCTTGGCAGAAAATCATCTGGTCTTGAGGGAAGTGTCTTACCAAGTCGGTGTTGTACAGTTCTCCTGCAAAGAGGGTTATGTTTTGCACGGCTCCTCTGTACTGAAATGCTTGCCCTCCCAGCAGTGGAATGATTCCTTTCCCTTCTGCAAGGTTGTACAGTGTTCTGCACCACCCTATATCCCCTTTGGAGACCCCTTGACTACATCCCTTCATTTTGGTAGCACTGTGAAATACATCTGCGTGGATGGGTTTTTGCTGAAGGGCGGGTCCACCATCAGATGCCAGGCTGATGGCTCATGGAGCTTGCCTTTGCCAGAATGCATTCCTGTGGAGTGTCCTCAACCAGAAGAAATTCAGAATGGCATAGTTGATGTACAGGGCCTCACCTTCCTTAGCACAGCCCTCTACACATGTAAACCAGGCTTTGAATTGCTAGGGAACACAACTGTCCTCTGTGGAGAAGATGGACAGTGGCTTGGAGGAAGGCCAGTTTGCAAACCTATCCAATGCCCAAGGCCTAAGAAGATCCTCAATGGCAAATACTCATTCACAAACTTCCATTATGGGCAGACAGTTAGGTATTTCTGTGACAGAGGTTTCCAGCTCCAAGGGGAGGAAACGCTGAGATGCCTAGAAACAGGAGAGTGGAGTACAGAGGTCCCCTCTTGCAAAGCAATAAATTGCCAGCCCCCTCAACCCATTGAGAATGGCTTTGTGGAGGGTGCAGATTATAGCTATGGGGCCATGGTCATTTACAGCTGTGTACCAGGCTTCCAGCTGTCAGGCCTTGCCATGCAGACCTGTGAAGAATTGGGGTGGTCTAGCTCCACACCAACTTGCCTTCCAACAGACTGTGGCCTGCCTCCTCACATTGACTTCGGAGAGTACGTGCAGTTGAGACATGGGGAAAGACGTTCTGACCAGGAGGGTGTTACAGAGAGTCCCTCCCTTTCGCATATGTTGCTGGCTGACAATATGAAAGACTTCAAAAGTTCCTTGAAGGAGGACAGTGCAATACAGCTCACCACCTTCTTATTTGGAACTATCATTTTATACACATGTTACTCCGGCTATGAGCTGCTGGGAAACCCTGTTCTAGCTTGCCAAGAAGATGGGGTTTGGAACGGCACTGCCCCTGCCTGTGTTTCAATAGAGTGCACCTTGCCATCCCCCCCAGAGAACGGTTTTTTGGACGTCACTGAGAACACGCTCGGCAGTGCAGTGCGGTACACCTGCAAGCCAGGATTCACACTGGTTGGCTCTGACACACGGCTGTGCTTGCCAAGTCGTCAGTGGAGTCACACTGCTCCTTACTGCAAAGCAATAACGTGCAGTTCACCAACCCAGCCTATGAACGGGAAGATAAGAGGGAAAAACTACACATTTGAGAGTGTTGTCTACTATGAGTGTGATCCTGGTTACCAGTTAAATGGCCCTGCAGAGAGGAGATGCCAAGAGAACCAGAAATGGGATGGCAGTGAGCCAATTTGCATTCCTGTTTCCTGCAGCCCACCACCAGTTTTGGAGAACGGCCAGGTGACTGGAGAGGACTACACGTTCCAGAGACATACAGAGTATAGCTGCAATGAAGGGTTCCTGTTAGATGGGGACAGAAGGAGAGTCTGCCTTGAAAATGGAAGCTGGAGTGGAATCAGTCCAGTTTGCAAAGCTGTGACCTGCCCTGTGCCACTGCCTCTTCCCAATGGGAGAACTACTGGCTCAGATTTCAGCTTTAAGAAAGAAGTGCACTACAACTGCAATGATGGTTACAGCCTGCAAGGAGCGTCTACGCTTACCTGTCAGAGTGATGGTACCTGGGACTCAGAAGCTCCACACTGTGAACCAGTCGTTTGTGGACCCCCTGAAGACATCTCTCATGGCTTTCTGAATGGCTCAGCCTTTACTTACGGAGAATTCGTCCACTATATATGCTTCCCTGGTTATGAGCTGCATGGCACTCCCTTGCGGCAATGTCTGTCCAATGGCTCCTGGAGTGGAAGCCTTCCATCTTGTCTACCCTGCCTGTGTCCTACACCACAGATTCAGAACGGGGTCATTCTTGCTACAGATTTCAGCTGTGGAGTAAGTGTCCAGTTTCAATGCCTGGAGGGCTTCAAACTGCTGGGACCTTCTGAAGTCACCTGTGAGGCAGCTGGAAAATGGAGTTCTGGGTTTCCTCGCTGCGGACAGATTTCCTGCGGTGCTCCGCCCATCATCGCCAACACATTTATCAATGGGAGCAGCTCTGAAGATGAGAACACCATCATCTATACCTGCTTGACAGGTTTTGTCATGAAGGGGAGTCCAGAACTGACTTGTGTGGAGACTGGTGTGTGGAAGAAGCCATACCCAAGCTGTGAGCTGTTAAGCTGTGGCCCGCCACCATCTGTCCCAAATGCAGAGGTTCTTGGGAACACTTACACCTATGGAAGTAAGGTCCAGTACAGGTAAGGATGGTGCTGCTGTTCTGTTTTCATTAAAAGTCCCTGAAGTAATGAATATGGAAGGTTTATGCACCCTCAGTTAGTGCAAATTTTATATACTCAGATTGACAAAGCCCACATTGCCATGCACTTCATAAAATATTATTTGGACAATTCATTAAAACTCCAGAAAGGCATTTCAGCCTGTTGGGCTGACGCCTCCACTGACTTTAATTTCCCATTTCCATTTGCTTTCCTATTCTCCTCTGAAGCACTGGTTTCAACATACAGGTTTTATTAGCAGGTGACAGCAACAGTCAGCAGGGTATGCAGCTTCTCTCGGCATTGTATTTGTGCTTTCCTTCTGCTTCAGGTTCCTGTTGTAATACAAGAAGGGCTGATATCTCTCTTGTCCCATTTTCTGTACTGCAGCACTGTGCTGTCAGCAAGTTACTCCTTTGTCAGATATCAGAAACTGAGGGGTTTTTTTAATTTCGTGAAGTGTATACACTGCAGAACTCTTTCTCCAAGAGGAAGAAAACCTTGGCAAAAGGGAAGATGGTTTTTGATGGTAAAAGCAAATAATGGTATGGGACAGAACTGGGACAGAGATGGCAGGTGGGTGAAGTGAAGAGTGTCAGTCATTTCCATGCAACTTTAACAAGGTGGAAGGAGTACTTTTGCTGCCGTTCTACAAGCGAACCCACTAGTGCAAGCCGAATGAGTTGTTCTTGGTAAAGCACCATTGAGTCAGCCTTAAACGAGTAAGCAAATGGTCTGTGGTCATGCTAAGGCTTGGTTTGTTCTTGGAAGAAAGTGAGATCATCTTTGGAATTGCTTGGTGCTCACACACACTCTTTACCTCACCAAAGATCCTCCTAACAAAGAGAAGGGCAGTGTAGGAACTGCACTAAAATGTCCAGCGCCCTCCAAGTACTAAAGCCATCAACTCACTTTCCCCTGGGATGCTGCAGCAGCATGAAACAGCATGGAAATGAAGTCGGAAGTCTCCAGTTCTTGCAACAGAATTAATTCAGTCCAGACATACTTCTTACAGGCTTACCTTGAAATAATAGAGAAATCTTAAGATGTGCTTATTAACAACTAATGCTGAAAAACTACTGTCCTGACTTTTTAATGTATGGGTTAGCTCATTCCTAGCTGTGTCTCTGTGGTCAGGTCTTCATGCTGTGTTGCAGATGTCTGGAAGGCTACACAATGGCAACAGAAGTGGATGTATGCACTTGCCAGGAAGATGGACAGTGGTCCCCTCAAAGTATTTCCTGTTGCCCCAGAAAGTGTCCCCTCCCGGGAAATATCACTAATGTAATCGCTCTTGGGAACAACTTCACTGTGAACACAAGCATCACTTTGTCATGTGTAGAAGGCTACACTCTGGTGGGAGCAAGCACATCTACATGCAAGGTATATTTTTATTAACACTGTTTTATTCTGCTGGCTTTCTCGAATTCAGGAGTCCTTCTCGTACCTTCCTTACCTTTTTGCCCTTAACTGGACACAACAAAAAAATTCAAAGCATGTCCTGCAAAATATAAAATGTTTAGTTGTTTCCCAGTAAGAATGATTATTTGTTTTCTATGTACAGACTTCCAGAATTAGAATTTTTTTGTTCTTCCATCAAAAGCTGTGGCTGTCCTTCAGAAAAGCATTCATTTTATCACATTCCAGGCATTAAATCATGTCTGAGACTTTAAAAAATCATGTCCAAGATTTCTAATGTATTTTGAGGGTTGAATGCAGAGCTTTTTCTCCAGAATAACAGGCAACACACATTGTAGTCCACTGCACATCTGTACAAACTTTAATCCTCTGAGTGTTGAAGAACAAACATCTTCATCAATTCCACTGGTAACCTCCTGTCGTATTAGCTGTGGACAACCTCGTCTTAAGTTTGTAAATAGACTTTTAAAGTCACTAGGTATGTTCATATGACAAAAGCTGAGCATGTGTGGGTTTGCAGAGTAAGTATTCCTTATGGAAGTGTTTTCACTTTATTCTGCTGTTTCAAATATCTGTGGAAGTAGGAGTAGGTGTCTTTGACAAGTGTTTCTTCAGGTATCAGACTTCCCTTAGTTAGTCAGAGAAGGCTGCTGAAGCACTTAGTCATGGTGTTAGACATTCAACCAGGAGAGAAATACGAAACATGAAATCAGGCAGATGTAGTTTTCATTCTTCTGATGAGTTCCCTGAGTGATAAGGTGACCTTGCACTAGTGAACTTGCTTTTCCAAGCTTCTTTTTCCCATTTTACTTTTTGTTCCTTCTGCCTTGTAAGTCTTAAGCTAAGTGTTCCTGCCAAAGATAAATTCTAGTCTATGCTGACATCTTAAAATTGTTACTTAAATTACCAAGTTTTATAAAAGATTGAACAGATAATATTATATCTTTAAACCCACAGCAACTGGATGCTTTTACTATGATTTTTCTTTTTCAATTAGATATGAATTCAAAAGCGGTGCTTTTACATTTCTAATTACATTTATTTTTCAGGAGAATGGTGTTTGGGTGCCACCGTTTTCTGACGACATCTGCAGTCCTGTGTCTTGTGGAACTCCAGAATCTCCAGAGCATGGATTTGTGGTTGGCACTAAATACAATTACAAAGATGTGTCTCTTTATAAGTGTGATTCTGGCTATGAATTACAAGTAAGCAAGCTCAAATCTCCAACGCTCTAAATTTTAGTTGTCATTCTCAGTTCCTGTGTGATTGCTGTGGACTGTCTCATTCATATTGATGCCATAGAAGCTGGGTGTATGCTGGTTTTTTGTCTGTAGAGAGTTCATGGTATGTTTGGGGCAGTCTTTGAATGGCTTAAGGGTATAGTCAAAGCAAATATAAGAATCCTGTTCAGAGGTATATGTCCAGCAGGTGTCTTGCAGTGTTTGAATTTTCTTAACTGAAGACCTCTGCAAGTACAGCATTACACATGCTTGTCACCATAAGTCATAGAAGAGTTAATTTCTCATGTTCTGCTCCCTTGACCTGGCTCTTTAGCCAGAGCTGGATTTTTTTTCTTCTGTTTCATAGTGTCCCAAGCATTGTCTGCTGTGCCAAGAGTTGTGTCTTCCAGACTTAAAGTTCCTTATAAACTCCACTGCCCTCAGTTCTATGACATTGCTAGATGGTATTAAAGTGATAGATCAAAGATATTCCAGTTTGTTCAATGAAAGCTTTATTCCCCGATGGAGAAGGAATCGAAGTTCTTTCCTGTCCATTGTTTTTATTACAGCTTTTATCTCCACTTGAGCTCTGAAACAGCACTGCTTTCCCAGTATTAGGACTCAGGCTAGCAAGTTCAGAGCTGTCTCAGGGGTGTTTTCAAAAGCTGCGGTGAATTCAGAAATGGCAGTGTGTTGCTGAGGCACAGCATGATCTCCACCATCCCCAGGTGATGACAGAGTGAGATACGAGGTGAGGTGTCTCTAGGACAGAGGCTGGCTCTTAATGCTGGTTTTGTGAGTACCAAGCAGAGTGCAGGATTGTGCAGTCAGAAGTTAATTAACTCAGTCAAGATAAAAATAAGGAGATTTTGGAGAATGCTTATTAGGGAACGATTAATTTAATTTTCATTATGTTGTCAAATATGCAATATCACTGGGGATGGAGGTGTTGGTATTTAGACAAAAAGGTAGAGTTGCTGTTTCAAATAATTTTTGGAAGGAATGAGCCAGTGTTTTTATACAGTAATAAATTCTTCCAAATATCTTTGTAATCCAGTTTCGCCACCTAGTGGCAAACTGTGTCCCTGCTGTTAAAGAGAAATCCTGCTTTTTTCCTTAGGGAGGAAAAGTCTCTTGGGTGTGATGCCATACAACAGCATGTCAAGCAGCTGCCCTTTATCGATGGGTTTGCTTTGTAATGAAAGTACGTTACAGCAAGGGACAGAATTAAATATTTTTCTCCACATCTCAGAATAAAATAAGACTTAAATCCTGGGCTATTAGACTGTCTATAAAACTTGTATGTAAGAAAGAAATAATGTAAATTATAGGCAAATATAAAGAATGAGTGTTTGTTATGTGGTTAAATCAGCTCATCATGTTATAAAACATGAGTTTGTACTGTTGTTGAAAAAATTTGCTAGTTGAATTTCCTGTAAGTGAGTCCTGAAAGGAGAAAATCTGTCATCACAACACATTCCTTGGAGCAAGAATGATAAAACTGACAAAAAAGATGATACTCTAGAGATACGGACAAGAGAACTGACTAACTGGCCCCACAGACTTTTGGTTTATAAAGAATACCCATCATTTTGGAGAAAGGAGTTCTACCGTGAGCTCTATTAGTAGACTTGGGCTGTAGCACTTAATTTTATCTTTACATGGGTTGCACATGGAGAAAAAGCCTCCTCGCCTTGCTGGGTACTAAAGCTGATGGGAGAGAAGAGTTAACTAAAGTAAAGTTGTTCTTTGAGCATTTTCTTTTGTTTCACAGGGTGATGCAGAACGGACTTGCCAAGAAGACAAGCTTTGGAGTGGCACAGTGCCAGTGTGCAGAAGTACGTTCTACCTGAGTCTATCACTTAATGTTGGTCAAGGGTGATATCACACACAACAGAAATCACTAATGCTCATTTTGCTTTGTAACTCATACTGTCTGCATTTACCCCTAAACATTTTTGGTAAGTACCACTGATAACAACCTGGAAGGGTGGCAGAATTGCTGGTGTGTGCAGGTAGTAGTGTGAAGGAAATCTCTACACCTTTCTGCCTTGCTCCTGTGCAGAGAGCTTCCAGGTTTAAATAGTTCTGACACTAGAAGTCACGATTTCTGGGGTTACTGGGGACCTCTGAACATTAGTTGCCAGGAGTCACAGGTATTTAGCATCCTCAAATGTAATTCTATGGGTATCATTCTCAAAGGTACCTCACTTCTATGAGATGTCATTGATCGCAGTGCTGAAATAGGAGTTTCTACATAAATGCTTACATGAACTTTAGCTGCTGAAAGAGGCAACAATTTCCTGAGGCTTCCTGCCAGCACAGCCACGATAGATTTTTTTATTTTACCAAGAAGTGAAAGCACCAAGCATGATTCTGCTCTGCTACTCGAGGGCAAATTCCTGGCAACGAGCAGACAACTGCTGGGTTCTTTCCTGTTTCTCAGAGTGAAACTTGTGGAGCAGCTGTGAACAGGACAAGCCAGATACATTTTGTTTGATTGGAAAGTATTGCTTACTTTACAGGAATATCATGTGGACCCCCAGACATGATAGAAAATGGATCTGTTCAGGGAGAGGAGTTCCTGTTTGGCAGTGAAGTTTTTTACAGCTGTGACCCTGGCTTTGAGCTACATGGACCAAGCAGAAGGATTTGCCACGTTGACAAAAAGTGGAGCCCTTCCGCCCCTACATGCATGCGTAAGTCGCAAGCAGAGCCATGTGTTGTCCAGGAAAGCTAGGGCAGAAGGAGAGTGTTTTGTCTGGCTTCCTCCCTGTCTTTCCCTCCAGCAGAGGGACTGTAAAAGGACGAGTCAGAGAAAAAGCCAGCAGATAAGTTCTCATTGGCAGTACCTCTCTGATCTGAAGCAAGCTCATTTTGGCACATTGAAATGGCACAAACACAGAGTCGTGTTCAGGTCAGTAGGGTAGGAATGTGGCCTGCTGTATCTGACTTGCCTTGAATTGTGGTGTGCAGAGCCTTGGACGTCATGTTCATCCCTGCCATCCCAAAGCGAATATATCCTGGCCACTCAGTATGTCTGGATATCACAACTGTGCCCCCAAGGATCAAATCTGGGCTCTCTATCAAGAAGATAATTAATTGAGGGAGCTTGAAAAGAAGGATTTATTACTTATTTCATAAGCATATAAATAAAATGCCAATATTTATAGTCTTTACCAATAAATAATTTTCCTTCTTGTGCTGATGTCATAGTCCTATGCCTTGCATTCTTTCCTCTCACCTTTGGTGAATTTACTTGGTCTCCACAGTGTGGGACAGGGGTCAGGATTCTTCTTAATTACTGCCATTCTCTTGAGCACATATTGAGATCATCTTCCACTGTAGGGGCACAAAGGAAACTGAAACAGCAGGCGCAGGCTTGCACAGAAGAAATATTCTGGGTCCTCTGTTGGCTTAAAAATACCTCATATCTTAAAACAACACCAAATACATTTGGACACCTTTTGAGGTGTCTGCAGTGTGAACACCAGAAGAAAGGGCAGGGAAGGAATTGTATAACATGTGACAGTTCACAGCTTCTTTCTTGCTGTCTTTCCATTGATTCAGGGTGAGAACAGAGCTATCAGATAGTGTGTGACTCGTAAAAAGAACAGTCTTCATTGTGTGTATAAAACCCAAACATTTTCTTTTCTCCTAGAAATTACTTGTGGGCTGCATCCCTCCATTGAAAAGGGAGAGGCCATTTCTACTGGAAGCACGTACAGAAGTAATGTAACCTTTGTGTGCAACTCTGGATACCATCTTGTTGGGCCCCAGAACATCACATGTCTTGCCAATGGGAGCTGGAGTAAACCCTTGCCATTGTGTGAAGGTAACTGTTTGGTTTCGCGTCCTGGAACATTCCGATCTGGGATAAGCAATAGCTCCTCCCTTACGCATACATATCTTAGATCCAGAGACTGAGTTGCTTTTGAGAAATGATTCTGTAATGTGGGGTTTCTGGAAAATCTGTCAGTGGCAAGAATGATTTCCATCTTTCTGACCACAGTATGAAGTCATAAATGTGTCCTTGTTTCCCTATTTTGCTGGGGTTTTTCTCCGTCAGTGGGAGGAGCTTCTTCTCTAGGTTGGCTACATTTCCTTCCCAGGGCTACTGAATTTATGTTCTTCGTGATTTATAAGTCTGTGGCCATTTTAAAAATATTGTGTTATTAATTCAGGAATCATTGGAAGTCCGGGACTAATATCAAGCTGAATTAATAAGACCCCTTCCTTTGCAGAGACCAGATGCAAAATTCCAGTTTCCTTGCTGAATGGGAAAGCAATGTATGAAAACAATACAGTTGGCAGTACAGTAACGTATGTCTGTGAGAGGGGATACAGCTTGGAAGGAGAACCAGCCGCAGAGTGCACAGGAGATGGAAGATGGAGCAATCCCTTGCCTCTCTGTAAACGTGTGTGTTTGCTTTGTAATAGAAAAGTTTTTGCAGAGAAACAACAGAAGCAGTTACTGATACAAGCTAAAGCATTAACTTCTCTGAGTGTATTTTTGTGGCAGTAAAAGAGCAAGCTGTCTTCTGCATGGTTTCCTTTAGCTGGAAAGTTGACATAAAATGAAGTTATTATAGTCAGACACTTGATATGTAGTAGAAGCAGGTGAGAGAATCATTTGGAGGAGTAGGCAAAAGGGAGACTTTACTGTTGTCCACAAGTGACATACTGACAGGGTGTAAAGGAAAAAGTGCCAGACTCTTGTCAGAGTTGCACAGTGGTAGAAGGAAAGGCAATGGACACTAGTTGCAGTAAAGAAAGCTCCAGTGAAGTTTTTGAAGAAACTTTTTACCATCAACAGAGTCAAAAAGAGGAACAGAGACTCAGCCAGAGAGGACATGAAATCTTCATCCACAGAGTTGCTCAAATTTCAACTGGTCGGGTTCCAGAGCAACTTCTGACCTAGCTGGCCCTGCTTGGAGAAGCAGGTTGGATTTAATGACTGTATAAATTCTTCTGCAATTCTGTGAAATAGTGCATTACATAGATACGCACTGTGCACACACACCCACAATAGCCTTCCTTGTTGCTGTATGTGTCTGTAACTAATTTTAAAACCTAGTGTAGTCTTAGGATGGTTAATTGAGACATTTAATTTTTGTATTACAAAGTATTTATTCACTTTAGTATCAAGAAACTGACATAAATCTCTGCTCTTTATAGAGCAAATATTTTCCACATTTGTGATGAGATCAATAGACCATGCAAAAATAGCCCAGCAAGCTTACAGCCAGAAATAAATAAAATTAGAGAAATGCTAAACTCTAATGAATGTCACAGTAAGTCTCTAATCAAGTATTTGAAATTTTGCTGCTCTTTATTGGTCCAGCCCCTCCAAACATGAAGTAGGATAAGTCTGGTTCTTTTTGTAGAAAGGTTATGGTAAACAGGAAAGACAAGAGAGAATGGTTTCACAGTACCAAGTAGGATATTTCTCACTTAAATCCTTAGTAGGTCCTCTCCTGGCATCAGCACAGTATAGTAGCAAGCCATGTGACAACAGTGAATTAAACATTATTTTATTATCATTTTATGACCCAAATATCATAATTTCAGATCAAATTACAAATTGGACTGATGTGCAGCATCCATTTCTATTGCTTTTCATATGTTTCGGGTTTGAAATTTGCAGAAACTATTCTAAAGTGTTCTCTCTTTCTTCTGGCTCTTTTTCTTCCCTTCTTCTTTTCCCTCATACCCTTTCTTTGAACAGCAAACCCTTGTCCTGTGCCTTTCATAATCCCAGAGAATGCCCTTCTGTCAGAGGTGGATTTTCATGTTGGTCAGAATGTATCCATCAGGTGCAGGGAAGGCTACCATCTGAAAGGGCAGTCTGTGATCACATGTAATGCTGATGAGACCTGGACTCCAGCAACAGCGAAGTGTGAAAGTAAGTACATGACACACAGTTCCATAGGGATTGGTACTTTCCAGAGGGCTCTAAGAAGCTGTAGAGAAGAGCTATGCCTTCTTTCTTTCTAACAGAGTTATTTCTTTGAAAGGATTCATAGTACGTCTATGTGGGTTGGTGCTTCAACAGTATTCATCCTACTATTTACTAGGCCCTTCTGTAAAGGTATTCTCAATTTACCTTTTGCAAGCCATGGAGCTGGGATTGGTTGTTGGATACCCTAAATAACCTAAGAATGATTCCCATGAGATTACAGGTGATGAGACGAGTTGCAGAAAGAGGTGCTGCCTTTTATTGTATTTTTTGATACTGACAAGAGGCATAGTGTCCTTTTGCAAGCATGTCTGAAAGCCTTTTGGCTTCTTCCTAGCAATATTGTTTAGATTCATGGCATCACAGAATGGCTTGGATGGGAAAGGATCTTAAAGACTATTCAGTTTCAGCCCCTCTGCCATAAGCAGGGATGCCATTCACTAAATCAGGTTGCTCAGGGACCCATCCGACCTGGCCTTGAACACTTCCAGGTATGGGGCATCCACAACTTCCCTGGGCAACCTCTTCCAGCACTTCATCACTATCTAGGTAAAAAATTTCTTTCTAATATCTAAACTAAACCTGCCTTCTTTCAGTTTAAAATCATTGCCTCCTGTTCTATCTCTATCTTCTCATATAAACACTCCCTTAAGAAATTGGAAAGTTGCAATGAAGTCTCCCTGAAGCCTTCTCTGACCCTTGCTGAATACTCCCAGCTGTCAGTCTGTCTTGGTAGGAGAGTTGCTCCATCCCTCTAATCTTCTTTGTGGACCCTTCTGTGGACTCATGCTAACAGATCTATGTCTTCCTTGTGCTGAGGACCCCAGAGATGGATGCAGCACTCCAGATGGGGGTCTCACAAGGGCAGAATAGAGTGAGATAATCTCCTCTCTCACCCTGCTGGCCACGCTCCTTTTGATGCAGCCCAGGATACAATTGGCTTTTGGGGCTGCCAATGTACACTGTTGGCTCATGTCCAGCCTGTCACCAAAAAGAACCTCCAAGCCCTTCTCAGGGCTGTTCTCAGTGACTTCTTCTCCCAATCTGTTCTCATGTTTGAGATTGCCCTGACCCAAGTGCAGCACTTTGCACTTGGGTTTGTTGAACACCATGGGGTTCTCATGAGCCCACTTCTTAAGTTTGGCCAGATCCCTGGACTCCATTACTGATTTATCACCAGAGGTGTGTCTCTGGCACCTCCCCTGGACAGCACTGTGTCCAGGGTTAGAACCTGCATCCTGTAGGCACTGCAGCTCACCAACATCTGGACGGTTTCTTTTGTTTAGAGATATCTTGTGGTCCCCCAGCTCATGTAGAGAATGCTCTGATTCGTGGTAGCTTCTATCAGTATGGAGACATGATCACCTATTCGTGCTACAGTGGGTACATGCTGGAGGGGCCCATGCGGAGCATTTGCTTGGAAAATGGAACATGGACAACACCGCCTACCTGCAAAGGTAAGCCTTTTTTATTAACAGAAGGAGATCTTAACTTGCCGTAAGCACAGAGGTGTCATCTTAGGTGCAATAAAAATGAAAGTGAAATTTTTGCTAGTTTCAGTGCAGTTGTAGTTTCATTCAGGGCACTTAAAGTCCAGGTTCTTGCTTCATTTCCAAGTTAAAGAGAAGGCTTCTGTAATTTTTCTCCTTAGTCCTTGCTAGTCTTACAGTTTCTTTTGCTACAGTGTTGTATCCCACACCTAGGATCCTTTCTCCTGACATCTTTTGTGAGAAAATGACAGAACCAGTCACCTTTCTGACAAGCTGAGCTGTTTCAGAGAAGCACTGCCAGTCAGTTTTTCACAGTCAAAAATCAAACACTGCAGAAACCAAAACAGAGCAAATGGGTGCTTATGTTTAAAGTGTGGCAGCTCCTGAAAATCAATTTGCAATAAAAGATAGATTGATACAGCTCACTAAATAATACACACTAAGCACTCTAGAAAATTCATAGGTTTAACAGTATACCAAAGTCCAGCCTTTCTGCACTTGGCATACCAGCAGGTATTTGTAATTTTTTGGTCTGTTGAGCTAAAACATTCACTTGTTTAAAGCAAAGAATTAACTCTTCCATACAAGATGATTCAAATAAATTAGAAGTTTTGAACAGAAAATGGGGATAACAAACACAAAACAGAAGAGACAGCAAACTCAACAATAAAAAATATATATAAGCATATTCAAATACTAAGGTAAAGCCACAGATGAGACATAGCAAAAGAGTTCCAGGGTCATAGGGCTTTGGTGGAAGAGATATTGCCATCTGCTATTTCCATATCAGAAGTTTGGCATGGCCTCTGCTACTGGGCAGCTGTGGAGCAGGGAGTTAGCTGCAACCTGAAGTCTTACTTCAGATTGTGGAACAGCCACCATATGACAAATGGAGCTTTAGGTATTCCATTTAGAAAGCAAGAAACCTTACAACACAGCAGTGGCCAGTCACAAGCAGCCCCATTCTGTAACATGGCCAGTCACAAGCACACCCATTCCTGTTCACACAGAAGAAAAGTTCAAGGACACTCACCTGGGAACACTGGAGCCATTATCAGAATTGTCAGGTCTGCCTCTTCTCCTGCAAGTCTCAGCTCCCCATGTCAAAATAGAAGCAACAGCTCTTCCTTCCTCAGAGACTTCCTGTTTCGGTCAGAAGCCCTTTGGAGATAGAGGATTGTATACTGTGCTAAGCCTGGCTAATCACGGACCCCTCAACAGTTTTTTTTATATGAATTCTGACAGCAAAATATTGTGAATGCTGACACCTAAACAAGTTGAGTTGCCCTACTCTGTGAAAGCAAGCACTTAGTTAAATTCCTGAATCTGATAGTTATGATGTCTTGCCTAAAAATCATGGATCAGTAGAGCATCTTGAGGAGAACCAGAACCAAAGAAGTGGGCTTGCAACCCCTGAATATTTCAGGAATAGAGCAACTTCTTCTGAAAAACAGGTTTGTCTTTGTTTTGTGACCATGGCTTGCCACTGCCATGAAGAATTACCCATCAAGAACCCAAGCACGGAAGATTTGAAGGAAAAGCATCTGAGTTACTTCAGTTGTCATGATGTATCCAAAAGTTCTGTTGGAAATTCACATTACCAAAGCACGAGGCTGTTTGTGAAATTTTATACGTCCAAACTGTGATGGCTACAGAATTCAAGGGATCTCTGCGTAATAGCTACTTTACCTAAGCTAGAATTCATTAGCAAAATTATTTGGATATTGTGTTTCGACTGTAACACTTCGGATTGTTCAACTGTCTCTTTAATATCACCAGCTTTACTTTTTATTCTTATTTAATATTTATTAGTTACAACGAACCCCCTTATTTTATCCCAAGGGATGTAACTGCCTGCTAGGAAAGGTTCATGCCTCTGGTTACCAGCAACCAGGAAGGGCTCATCTGCAAAGCATTGTCAAACATGTTCTGTTTGCAACACTGTGGAGTCTACTGGGACTGTTCAGAGGAATAAGTATTAGGGAAAATAATTTTTAAAAAATGGAGTGAAGAGGTGAACAGATGATGAAGGTGGAAAACAAAGCAGGATAACCTGTGTATTAAGGGAGAGGAATAACAATTTCCCTCCTCTTTTCACCTAAAAGGGGAACTAAAAAGAACTAAAGATGTTTTTGAGAGGACTGTCCTGCATTTTCATGACACATGTCAAAGTGATCTTTCAAAACTGCTTTATAATTCATGTGAGTGATTTTCCTAACAAAAGTCCTACAGGACCCAAGCCTTTGTGGTCTACATCAGAAACAACATGAAAGCACTCTTTGTAATGACTCATGCTGCATTTCTTGTTTATGGCTGTGGGAGTTGATTATTGATGTGTCCTAAGCCTGCTTGAAACATTCTGTCCCGGTTGAACAGGTTAGTTAACGTAAATATTGTAATTAAAAAGCAGACTTCTTTAGCTTCTTTGGAACAGCTCTCACCACAGCTGCGCTTGCCTGAATCACCACTGGTTAGAGGTTGCCAGCCAGATTCTGATCTGAGTTTCAGGGGTGAGAAGTATTAGCCTGGATCTGCTGATTGTAAATATCTACAGGACTCATCAGGCTGCACAGATGCACACAGCTTACCTGACTCCAGTTTCTTCTTTCTGAAGTGCTCTAAAATCTGTCTTGTCTGTTTGCCCTCTTCCCACATCTTGCTGACTGTGAGTGGTCAGTGTGGAGCTGTCAACCAGAAAGTTCGTACTCCATCAGCAAACAAGAACATTATGAGAGGGAAGCTGGAGCCTGAGGAAATCGTTCACTTGCAACCACAGGGAAGCTTTTTGCAAAGCTGAGAACAGATAACAGAATTTCTTTTTCCCCTTCTGACCCGTGTTTGTCTTGCAGCAGTGTAATGCTTTTGTGTCCTGTGAAGATAAATTTGCAAGGGGATCTCAAAAGATTGATACCGTGGATGTGAGATTTACTACCAGTAGCTAAAGTCACAATTGATGGTTCCTTTTCTCTCCCCAGCACATCAGGACTGCATTTGCCCTGCTTGCTTTTACAATAGCAAAAAACCCAAAAGATAATGAGATCCCAGCTTAACTTCCAGTCCCAAGCATTTTTCTAGTCTTGTCCATTGATAAGAATAATCCCCATAGCTACAGACAAATAGTCTCTGCTTGCCTAAATTGGTGTATAACAAGTGCACACCTAGGGATGATACTGTCTCATTCGGTTTCGTAACCAGGACCTGGGCAGAAATCCAGGAAAAGCCTATCTCTGCCTGACATCTGATTGCTGAGTGGCGTGGAGTTGCCATCCAAAGCAATTCTTGTAACTCATGAAATATCTGCATCTTCTACATTGACAGTAAGAGAAAATACATTTCAGAGAACTTACTTCATGGACTTTGAATTAATGTGGGATATAATTTATACATGAGTCTTTTATCTCACGTCCCATTATACATTTGTGGAATATCGTTTAATGGTGTAGGTCACATAAAGCTTTAAATGTTTTTTTCATTGCTCAAAAGAAATCCGTTTGGCACACTGTTCTGCTTTAGTCAACACCCAGAGACAAGCTGTCTGTGTAGTAATAGATATTTTTACAACAAAAATTTTCAAAATCACAGTTAAAATATTGCAAATTATGTTAACCTTTCAGAGGTCTCTTCCCATTCTCATTATCAGCTGACACTTGATGGGAAGGCTGTTGAGATTGAAAAATAAAATGGCAGAGCTTTGGCTTCATTTCAACAGACTTCAAGCTGTAGCTTGCATCTTGGCATGGCTTAGCTCCAGGAGTGACTCAAGTTTGTCTCTCTGAGGGAAAGATTTGCATTCTTTCCAATGTGGGTTTCAGGTCTGAACAGTATTTCAGTGTGCCAATCCACTGTTTGTATTTAATGCTAATATTGTACAAGATCTGAAACACTCAAAGCTTAAATGCATGTTTTGGTCACCTAATAACTAGTTAAAGATAGGATGCAATTAGCAGTTCAGATTGAGTTTCCTGAGATTACTGTCAGTCTGATTACTTATTTGTTCTGTAGTATTGTCTCGAAGGCACAGATTTTCATTTTCCCTGTATAGTATGTACACCAATATGACGAAGATTGTACTTCCTCCAATGATCCTTAAGTATAACATGTTTGTGTATAGTTTTCACCTGATTTTCTAAAGTAGTCCTGGTTTCCCTGGATGTATGAGACAAGATAGAGTGCAGTGTTATAGAAATGACAATGAAGTCTGAAGTCTGTCCAGTCCAGGCAACATATTGGCCCAGCATGATGGAGTCCACTCCAAATTCCTCACTTTTATGATCAGGTGCTTATTACTAGGAATGCAAGCCAAGGAGCACCAGTCAGCATGAATGCTACGTGAGGTTTACAGTCACACTTTGAGTTCCACAGATGAACGCTTTCTGTGCCACTACTGCACCCTTTTTGGTCACTTCTCCTTATGCTGGGTGATAGTGCAGTAAAAATTGCCTGTTCTATCACACAGTGTTAATCTTACTTTAGACACACCGTATATTATGCCAGATGGCATTATCTTGGTGTTTCATACCAAAGTTAGAAGAAAGCTTGATTCTATTCCAGAGCCAGTTCAGAAGGCCTGGGGAGGTGGTGAGGAGGGTTATAGGTTTTTATGGTGTATTGTATGGGTATTTTCATTTTGTTTTACAAAAGTTAGTGGGAAAAGCAGATAAAGCATAGTGTCAGCCTTGGAACATTTTCCAAATAATTTATTGCACTATAAATAGGTCTACATTTTCATTCTTTCCATTCACAATTTTTTGATTGTCTTAATGGGTCCCACACTCTTGCTTACAGTACCTAATCAAACGCATAGAGCAAGAAGATGATGTAGCCCTTGAAATCAGAATCAAGCAATGTTTCTGAACTTCACTGCATTTGTTTGTTCTGCTCTAAGCTTTACAACTGCAAAGACCTGTGCAAGATGCTGAGTTCCCAGGCTTCTAATTCACTGTCCTGAGTTAGTAATGAAATCGTGCTGTTTCCAGCTGTCTGCCGGTTCCCGTGCCAGAACGGTGGCATCTGCGAGAGACCCAACGCCTGCTCGTGTCCCGATGGCTGGATGGGCCGTCTCTGCGAAGAGCGTACGTATATCATCCGTAACTGTAATCTCTAGGGTGTTGCAGGTAAGACAAGTGAATTTACCACAGTGAACCAGGTGGGAAAATAAAAAAGCATAAGAGCCAAAACCGTAAAAATCATTAATACATTCTGCTTGACAAATGAAAAAGATAAGAGAGGTATATACTTACGGCTTGTTTCTAGAAAAACAACCATTCCCTGACATCTTCAAAGCAAAACAAGCACTGTTTAAATTGATGTGATTTTGTTTCTGGGTGCTCTTTCACTGTGGTTGAAGAATGCTTTGTTTCAGTTCTCCAAAGTCGGTTTCTAATAGGAATACCTGATAGTTTTGGGGAACGAACAGGGATTAGAACAGAAGAGATGTGACTGTTGTGCTGGTGGCTGCATTAGTTTCTTGGCTTCCATTTTTATCAGTCTGTGGTTATGAACGTCAACAATTCATGTTCAAATAATGTGATGTGTTACCTTTTCCATGCTGTCCCTGCTGACCTGTGTATTTCTACCTCACAAATTCTAGACTGGCTTTTCCTGTCATGGATCTCAGAATGGTTAGAGAACTTGATCTATTCTGACTGAAAAGAACCAAATCTGACTCTTGGCTGTGTCAGAAATTCCTTGGGTGACATTAGGGATGCCAGTTTGAACCATGTTTCTCTTTTTCTTCATGGTGATCTTAGCACAAGGAATTTGGGAGATTTAATCCTTTCAGGCTGGCATAGCTGCTGCATGAGGAGCCTTATTACTGTACACATGGTAAGGCATGGGTCTCTGTGGAGAGAAAAGGGAAGTACCCTTACTGTATTTAGTATTCAGTATGGCCCTGACGTAAGGCTTTAGCATGTCCAGGAACATCTACGGCAAGGGTGGTGTCACTGTCCCTGAATCTCAGTCACTGCCCCTGACTCTGAGTATACACGGAAACCTACAAAAATTGTGCACATTCTGATCTAGTTCTTGATGAAGAATATGGTTCAGGCATTTAAGATTTATCATATGTTAGTTAAAATGATCCTCTGAATCTATCTCTGCAGCTTGCAAGTCTTCTCTGTGACAGTGTCAGTTGCACATGGCACAAATGAGTGGTCAGTACAAAATGAGAACAAGAAGTTCAGCAAGTTTTGTCTTTTTGCATTTACGGAAACTCCAACCACGTGGTATGGTCACACAGCCCCTGTTTTTCTGTCCCTATGCCTATCAGTATCACCACAGCCATACATGCAACTCAGCCCTGTAAGTCTCACAGTTTCAGCAGAAAAGGATTGCACCCTGTGTTTGGCATCCCACAGCTGAGTTTATTAGTTTCATCAGTAATGACACTTGAAGCATTCTCCAGAACCAGCCATTTCATTTATGATCCCAGCTCTTTCAATCTGTCATCCCAACTCAGGAAAAGAATTTGCACAATTGGTCAGTGCAACACCGATTTTGCATTGCTTGTCAAGCAAGGTGTACCAGTGAACAGAAAAGACAGGCTTAGTCTTTGAAGTTGAGGGCCTGTTCTGGAAGCCCAAGGAATTTTTGAGTGCTAGCACTGAGTACTGATCTGTCAGGATCAGGCCACAATAAGGCCACTGACAGAATTTTAGTCACCTTGTAGTTCACACTACATTTCACAAAAAAGATAAGATTCACCTTACTGAGAAAGTCATGAGCATTGTAAAAAACATGCAGGCTACTGCAAGTTTAATGATATAGAAAAGTGTCTCTCAGTGATAAGGGTTAGTCCTGTGAGGTCCGTGGAAGCTCATAATTATTTTCTTATCCAAGCTGACTGCACCTGCTCAGCTTGACCTCTGCTGTGCAGCAGAAGAGGAAGAACCCCTACCTCAGTCTTCTGCAGCCCCCATTCATCCTCCCAATATAAAAGTCTACTGGAAGTGCCACTTGAGGGTCCAAATTTGAGACCCAGCTCAACTCTTGCTCTTATTAGAGCACGTACCCTGAAGTACTTTTTTCACTTAACATAGTGGAGATAAGAGTTTTGTGGAGGTACTTAAATCATGAACACATGGGAGTTTTGCAGATCTGCTCACTAGAGCAGTGCAGCCTGATTGTTGCTCTGTCCAGAGATCATCAGCTGCTTGGTGTATGCTTTTTTTCTTCCCCAAAGCTTCCAGCCCCAGCCTTGTTTCACCCAAAATGCCTTGTCTCCAAGCTGCCTTTCCCCAGGGGACTTATGATCTCACCTGTCTCAGCATGTTTTCACTGGCTGAGACAAAGTGCTTTTCTATGAGCAGGGCATAGATTAACTTGTTTTGGATGCTACATCTGCAAGCCCAGAGAATTCATGAACAACCCAACTTTTTGTAATTAAAGCATGAACTGGTTTTGTTAGCAGCATCACAGAAGTGGCCAGTCTCTGTGGATATTACAGGTGGGATACAAGCGAACAGACCTCGCTCATTGCCCATGAACACAGAGCCTCCAAGCATCTGAGGGACTCTAGGAACTGCTCCAGCCTGTCCATTTCTTTGCCACTACTCCTTGTCATATCTGGCTGCCATGCCAGCAGTATTTGCTTCTCAGGCCTTGTGGGTAGATCCTGCTCAACTCTGCTAAAACTCCATGCGAACGCTTCAAGGGGTAGTGGAGTTCCTATTTAAACATAAGTTCATCTCTTGCACACTCTATTCTTTGCTTTCATGGGAGATAATTCTTTTCTCTGGTTCTCTTCTCTTCTCCTTAGCAATATGCATTCTGCCATGTCTCAATGGAGGTCGCTGTGTGGCCCCTTACCAGTGTGACTGCCCCGTCGGATGGACTGGATCACGCTGCCATATGGGTAAAACTTCTCACCTGCATTTTGTCTCACTTTTTATGACTCTACTAGCAATACCTAGCAGAGTTCTCTAGGGACTCATAGAACTCCTAAGCTTCTCGCAGGAAAAGCTAGGCCTACAATAATATTCCTGGAGGAGTTGCTGTCCCCAGCTGTAAACTACTTTCAGACTAGTCCCTCCCTGATGAGTCTTTAAAATTCCCAGAAAATCTTGCTCTGAAAAAGGACAGACAGTATTCCCAAAGTACTCTCTGCAAAAATCAGTGCAAAGGAGAAAGGGTTTCCAGGAAGAAGAATAAAACAATTCTTCTCAATTCCAAGTGCATGATTTTCATTTTCATCTTCAGGAAATTCAGGTCATCATTAAATTGACAAACAAGCTCCAGGTATTGTAGAGGTTTTTCATCACATAGCTTCTGGTTTGGTGGATTTCCACTAATTGCCTGGGTACTGAATCAGGAAAGAGAGCAGAGCAAAGCAATGATTTAAGGGTGGTTGAGTTTAATGGGTACGTCATACATGGGTGCCTTACATTAGGTATCATTTAAGTTCTCTGAACAAATCCAGTGTGCACTTCTTTTTACTAGATCTCTTATTTACATCTAACCAAAGGTGAAGGGCATGGAGCACACAAAAATAGTGAGCAGTAGGAGGGCAGTGATTCTGATGTCCAGGTCTGTGTCCTGTCCAGTCAGTTTGTGTGAGATGAGGTTGACTGCAGTTATGGAAAATATTTGAACCTGAGGCTTAGAATATGGGGTTCTGTATCAAGACTGAACAAATGCCAGTTTTTTAAAGACTTCTCCCTGTGAAAAGACAGTAAAACTCAGCAACTGAGTGATTACTGAAATGTGTTTCAATCATTATTAAATCTTAAACAGTTACAAATATTAGCTATTTTGAAAAATGTATTTTACAGTTTCTTCACTGTATTTTATTGTCCAGGTGCACCTTAACTGATTTTTAACAGGGATTTAACATGAAAGCCCAGTTTTGCTTTCCTGCAAGACTTGGAAGTAGCTGACGGTGTGAGCTGGGAAGGAATCCATGCCTCTGTTAATGAATGTTCATAGTATTTTTTTAACTGATAAGAATAGTGAGTCTGGCAGATAAGCTGTGTGATACACTGCAAACCCAACCCTTCTGCAGAAAACTGAAATACCAGAGAAAACATTTTAACTCTGAACTACTGTCTTTTGAAGGGACTCTTGCCTAACACATAATGCATCATTTCCTCTCATATTTCACAAGCTTTGCAGCTATAATAGGTGCTTGAGGAGGATAGATGGCTTTTTCACTTTTGGGCCGGCAATTCAAATCTGTACAGGCTTGACTTTTCAGTAGCTAAAGGGAAAATTCTAGTGAACAACTGCATCTGACGTCATAGACAGTGCTTATGAAGTTTTTTTAATCACTTCTTGTTTCAGCTACTGATATTGACATTTTGCTGTGACAGAGAAATACTTCAGTGACAGCTAAAGAAGTTTCAGTCATATGCTTCATTCCAAAATCAGAAGTAATTTTCAACATTACCTGCTTGGTGCACTTAATTGTATGTGAATGGCCTATCACTATAGCCTCCTGCCATTGTTTGTTCTTGTTTGGCCCAGAGGAACTGGAGTAGTTTTTTCACATTCCTGTGGCTACTCATTTGCATCCTGTAATTCCATATTAACCAATGTTTCCTGATGCATATTCCTTGCAAAAATATTACCCAGCCTTTGTCCTCACTAGTATCTTTAGGTTTGTCTTCTACATATCGCATTATCGACTTCAAAGTATTCACATCTTTCAATTTTCCTGCAATATACATGTCTGTGTTTGAAGGACCTCATTAAGTGTATATGTAAATTGATTCTATAAATTGTATGGTTCTTTACCTTTCAATCTCAAAACTGATAGGAAGACTTGAAACTTTGACTTTTGTTTGATTACTTGATATCCTTGGGTTAGACTCTCACACAAAAGCATGTTCAACTAGGCCCAGCAGGACTTGGAAGGTAGACAAGGGGTTTTTCTCTAGTCTCTTTTTGCACCTAGTCTCACCTCTTAGGGCTATTCAGTGTCTTTCCGGACCTTACTGTCACTCTCTGCTTCCTTTCCTTGTCTCCATATAGGTGCCATTTTGTGAAGTCTAACTCCTTGCTTACTGTTGATCTGCACATGGCTTTCTGACCTTCAACTTCCCCTGCTATCTCTTTCTATACATTTTTACCATATTTGCTGTCTGCTTGTCCTGGCTAGTGTTAAGCTGTCACATTTCTTTTAAAAAAAAAAAAAAATCTACATTTTATTCCTATTCTCCAGTTCATATTACGACTCTTCTAATTCCTCCTCCTGCTTCCACTTGCGTTCCTTTGTTGTCTTAATTGGAATAAAAACCAACAGAATTTTTAAGGCAATGTAAAATTACACACTGGCTGCTTCATGCAGCTCATACAATTCATCAGGCAGCAAAAGTAGTAGAAAGAGTCTAATCACACTTAGCAGAGGCGTGCTTCTCAGGCTGCCCTTTCCATTCTTAACAGAATAAGGCAGGATGGATTTTCAATGCCCTGCTCCTTAATCAGCTTGTTGTGGTTGTGCTCATTAATGCAAATTTGTGTGTGTGTTTGTATGCAGCTGTTTGCCAGTCACCTTGCTTAAATGGTGGGAAGTGCATACGACCAAATCGGTGCTACTGTCCCTCTTCCTGGACTGGACATGACTGCTCTAGGTAAGTGTTGCTGAGCACTGTCCCAGAGCCAGGCTGAATCATACCCTACTGAACTCTAAATCTGAACAATGAGCAAATAATTTTAACATTTCAAGCATCTCTTGGTTCTGTAAAACAGTAACCTTAAGATGCCTCAAAATTTATGGGCAATATGGAGAGATCTTAGAGAGTACTCTGCAAAACGATTGCCAAACTTCTAGAAAGCTCAGAAAATTGTATATTTATATGTAAGCAGACAGGCAAACCTGCAATGTTCAGACTGGTTTTTCATTATGTAAATGGAAGTGGGGTTTTGACATGGAATACAGAATATTCTTCAGGAAATTTTGGTGACCTACTGTTCACTAGTGTTCAGTATGAACTGTATATACCTCAGCTGGGTCCATGTTCAAGACTAGGCTCATGCAACAGTTGTTATAAATAATAGGTCTTCTTACACCCAGCGTTGAGTGATGTAATCGTTTAAAGAGTACAACACAGTGCCTCTGAGGCAAGTCCTAGCTCAAATCTCTTGGCAGCTCTAGGGCCATGAAACACATGATAGCAAAAATGTTTATACCTCAACTCACACAGGCTCCTGCTGAACACATTGGTCATTATCCTGGAGAGCTAATATTCCACATGAATATTAATATTTTTCTGCAGGAGACAGACAAAGCCTGGGACATTAGCCCTGCAGGATTGGGGTCTAGCAGCTTGTCCCTTCCAGAGCTGTTTAAGAGGAAGTTTCCCAAACACAACTGGGTGGGTGAAGACAGAAACAAGCTCTGACATCTGTTTCATATTTTGTTAAGCTTTGGCCTCCATTACTTGTGGCTCTTTATGGGGTATGATACCTTTCTGAGAATTCTAAAATAATACAGGTAAATGCCACGATAGCAGAGAATCACTGTTGCAGGTTAACAAGGTGTGATATATAAGGGGAAGCTGAAAGATCCCAAAGCTTTTACCAGCATGCAGAACAAGAATAGCTCCAAACTACTCTGTGATGAGCCATGACTTAAATTAAATGTCAGATATCTCTATTCCCCATGCCCACTCTCTTCTCCTCTTTGAGCTATGGCACTCTAATCCCTGGTATACTTTCAGACACCATCCTCTTGTGCCTCACTGTCGTTTGGTATGCTCAGCACGCCACTGATTTTATTTTGTTTGGGTTTTTTGATGCAGGAAACGGAAGGCTGGATTCTATCCCTTTTAACATCAGAGCAGCAATTCTACATTCAGATATCTTTCTTCAGCCTAGGCACCAGGGCTTGGAATCTAATGCATTGTAAATCAAATCCACTGTTTCCCTTCCCCCATCCCTGCCCCGCTCCCTTGTTTTGTATTTTATTTTGTGATACATTTTTTACAATACCTTTCAATTTTTAAAGAAATCCTCTGTATTTTTCATTTACAAAAGTGTTATCAAATATATGCTGCTACACAGATGTCATACACATATACACATACAAATGTAAAGATTCCTACAGTCCACTGAGGAAGTGGTTGTTTAAAGTGAAGTCCCTCCCATTTCTTACATTAAGTAAGCTAATTAAACTGTAGTATACTGCCAACTATGATTAAACAGAATATGGCAATTCCGCTTACCAGATGCCAAAGCATACTACTGTTCAGCAACTCAACAGTAAAGAGTGTTACACAAGGCTGACTGAGCCGCTAAACTCTGCATTGGGCCTGTCTCTGAATTTCAGCTGATAAAAATTACAACTGTATGTGATAAAGTCTGTGTTGTAACCACAGTTTCTGGTGAGCATAAGAAGAAGATTCTGTAGTGTAGTTTATGTGACATTAACTTCATTGGAGAGCGACTTAATGGGAGGCATCGACATGAATCTTACCTGAAATTCCTCAGTAAAATAGTCAAAAATGTAGAAGAGATGAGGAAACATCTTCTCATTCAGAGAAGAATGGACTAAGTCTAGCCAACAAGAGCCTTTGAAGTTTTCTGACCTATAGGCAGTGCAGGTGTAGCTCTAAACTGAATAATCCAGGAGCCAGCGGTAGGAAGCAGGCAGTAGGAAACCTGCACTTTCCGTTTGCCATGGGACTCACCACCTGCCTGTAACCACCATCCCTTTCCTATGTAAATGAAGTACATATCTAGCAGCTATCTGCTAGGTGAATGTTTTTGATATCTGGGGTTTGGGTCCCAATATTTGACTGCCCCTAAATTGGAGAGTGAAGGCAACAGTTACATTTACAGGTGAAAGTTTGCTATCTGCTTGCCAAAAGATTGCTATGCATAACCCTTAAAAAACTGGAAAAGGCCTGTCTTGAGAATATACACAGGTAGAAATGCTCAGCTGACTGAGAAATACTGAGAGCACACATGCTATCAGATTTCTCATTCTCTGACTGATGATCCCATTGCTTCTGAGGAAAGCACACACCTGAGTGCCACCATTAAGTCATGCTCTGATGAACTGAAATGCTAAGATTTATGATTAAGTAGGGTGGTGGAATTACAAGGCAGAAATCACATGCATTTTTTTGAAGTGACATGTTTGGTAATTGTCATCAGTTAGCAAAAAGTCTGATCTATGAAAAAAGATCTTAGAGTCACAACCTGAGAGCCATTGATCAGAAGCTCAATTTTTCCCAATAGTAACACAAAAGTGTAATTTGCAGTCATCATTGGGACAGAAACAGGAGAAACAAATTTTACCCTCTGTAGCTTCCTATTCCTGCTTAGTTACCCTCCAGATTAAGAGTGTGCACAACTGCCCCACCCCACCCCCCTTCATGGATGTACCTTCCTTTTGTGCATGAACCCTGATACAGGAAAGTGATAGGACACCAAAATGAGCTCACAGTTACAGTAACAGGGCTCTAGTAAATACCGACACATAACTGATGGCTGTTAGCCCAAGACCAGAAACAGGGAAGAAAGAAACAAGTGAAGTTTTCAGCCATTAGGAGCTTTCAGCCAATTAAAAAAAAAAAAACCAGATAGTAAATAATAGGAGTCATTAGGGGATCAGATTAATGTGAATGTAGATTCCTTCCCAGTGGGAGCTGCAACCAGCTGAAGAGTTGTGGTTTTAGCTCCCACAACCTTCTTTTTCTAATGGACTCTGCTAGCACGTAGCAAAAATCTTCTGTCTCCCAGCTCCACAGCCATTGATGTTTGCAGCGTTGACTGACGTTAGTGTTCAGTAATGTCCACATTTCAACATGCAGTCACCACCATTTATAGGCACTTTGTTGCTTGACTTCCTTGCTGCCTTAACAGCAAATGAAGGGAAGCTGCAGCGCAGGTCTTCTGCAACACAGGACTTCTCAAGGGAAAGAGTGCATAGGTGAGAAAAGCAGATCTTTATTTATATGTCATTCTCATGTTGTTGTCCCTTTTCCAATGTGCTTCTCTGGTGTGTCCCCCAATTCTGTCCTGGTCATCTCCAGAGCAGAACAGCAGTGGTGAGGAGAGTGCTTAGATCTGGGAGGACGTTGCTGGAGAGTTTAGGGCTGCAGAATAGCTTTTAGCACCTCAGCTTCACACTAGTGACTAGTACATGGAGTCCCGGGATCAACCCAGTCAACACGTTTTGTAAGATGTGGTGTTAGGACAGAATAGCTGAAACTAGAGGCTGTTATATTAGTGCTATTGATGATGTTTTGATACTTGCTGGAATATTTTCCCCTCCCTACCCAGTACTGTAATTGTCATTTATGTCACTGCTTGTTGTGTGTTTTAAACGACTTCCATGTGATGCACTTTACACTGTAAATAAAGCTGCACCCTGTTTAGTACGTATATAGAGGCAACATTGCATTCTTTTCATAATGCCTCACAGCAATGGTATTAACCTACCCTTTAGGATCTGCTGGCAAAGACTAGAGAAATAGACCTCCACTCAAGCAAAAAGACAAAATAATTGCCAGCAATCTTAAAAGGTTGTGTTGGATTAGTCCAAGTTTGATCTGCAGATAAAAATGCAGCTAGCACTTCATTTTTCAAATCCTTTCTGTTGCTAGGGCATAGTTTTAAACCTCTAAGAGCCAAATTTACCACTGGCATAAAGAGACAGATTAAAACCTGTTTCACTCACTGCTGATGGAGATACAACTTGTTTTATTCTGCACCAGTACTGCAATTTTTAAAGCTATGGAGAGATGAGGTAAAGAATGACTGTAGCAGAAAGAAAACTTTGTAACTCAAACATCACTCCTCCAAACAAGGAGCGCATATGATATAACAGTCAAAAGATTTAGGATGTGACGTTTTGGGAGGTAACGTTGTAAGTCTGTCAATGTTTGAATACACAGGCATAAGTGGAAACTTGGAAGTGCAAAAAGTGGTCAATGTTTGAAAGCCTTCCCCTAAGTGAGCTACTCAAAAGGTGGTGTGAGGTTACTGATAGTGTTGTTAATGAAGCCCTGAAATTTGATGTGTATCTTATACAAAAGATAGAAATCTGCATCTCAGATTTGCAGCACGTTAAATACTGGTAATAATCATGAGTGGGAACAGCTGCGCTGCCTGTGCACATGGACTCAGATCTTGTGCATGCTCTAGAAACACAGAGAACTGCTTTATATAAAGGGAAGTGTGGTAAGAACAGGCTCTTTCTCTGGCCTTGTTCTCTTTGTTGTGAACACTGAACAAGCTAAAGCTCTGAAAGGAATCTACTGACACCTATGTCTCTCTGGTTGGAAGTACACTGGGAAATGTTTGACTGTGACTCTGATCTCACAGGGGGCACTGGACAGGGGTAGTGTGTGCCAGCAGTTGTTACCATGAGGTGTCACCTTTACACCTTAACAGTCTGACCAGAGATCTCTTTTGTGTCTCAGCGCAGGAACGGTTTGTGCATCTCTGAATTGTCTTAGAGCAGTTTGGATCCTCACTGCAGAAAGGATCCCTGCTGCTTTTACCGCACTGCAGATTCTTTTCTGGGATAACATACCCTGACCACACATTTCCAGCAGTGAGATACAGGAATTGCAGTACCCAGAGGCAGGCCAAATGGAATATGCAGTATCATTATTGATCTGTTTCTCTAAGGTTATTTCCACTCACGCGCATGATGCAGAGCACTTCTTCATATATCCGTCCCATTTAAGACGAGCTCCTCTCCCAGGAGCAGGGCTCTTTCCATTACTCTTGTTTTCCAGCGTGATGTGTTGCTAGTGCCTGCCAATATCAAGGTCTGTGGGCTTGCCTCCTCTCCCTGCAGAGCTTGGAGCACTACAAAAGCTGGTGCTCTTCACAAGCTTATTGACAGGGTTCTTCAGTGCAGGCTTGTCCATCCTGCCAGATGTCCCTCCTGTAGATGGACCAGCGTGACCACTTCATGCTGTAAGAAGTATCGTACATGGCCTAGTGAATAAGACACTTGAGTTTCTCCCAGCCAGTGGCAGACTGTGCCACCACAAGGAAGTCACTTCAAGTCTTCCCATTTTACAGGTCAGATGAGCCCTTCCTTCTCCCCCAAGGTCCAGCAGATTTAAAACGACAGATGAGATTTAAGCATTTACTAATGGTAGCCCTTCTGCAGATGTCATCTGCACACCTCATTGCTAGTTCAGTGGACCAGCACTAACCTTGATCTTTTCAGTCTAGTGTCTTTGCTGAATGTAAATCTTCGTTCAAATTTCATTTGCAACCACCATCTGCTGAACAGATTGTTCTGAAAACTCAAGTCTTCTCTCTGTCTCCAGAAACTTTGAGGCTATGACAATGTCATTGATCCCAGGGTGGCACTAGTTCTGTTTGGACCCAGAGCCTGCATGCATGGCAAAGGCCAGAAAAGGAGGCTGCTGGGCAGGGACGGGTTGTCACTGTGATACTGCTGGTCTGCACCACATAGCAGGTCAGGAGCATGGTGAGGACTGACCCTGGATCTCTGCTCAGTGCTGTTCTCTCCTCGATGACATATTTTGCTATGCTGTATCCCAGCAGCCTCAGGAAATCAGTCTGTCGTTATGCAACCAGGTGGCAAAGAACAATCACAGCAGTAACCACTCCCAGCTCATCTATACCCCACAAACAAATCCAGGGCTTTCCTGGCTGCCTCTTAGTCATGCCTTCTCTTCCTATCCCCTCCTAGCTGCTTCCTCAGTACAGTCCATTTATTTCACTCTGTTTTCAGTAGTTTGGCTGTAGTACTTCCTTCTCATTTGGGAGTGGCATGATTTTTTGTAGCTAACTTAGAAGTGGCCAGGATTCATTGGATGTGAAGCCAGCAGCCTCACCAGCCGGAAGGGAGGCACAGTGTCAGCTGCTGCTGCCTGGCCTTGCCTTGCCTTGCCATCCCTTCCTCTTGCACTCCTTGGCCATGCTTTTCATTTTACAGATACAGGTTACACTTGCAGCTGCTGGGGGGATGTCTGCATTTTCCAGGCAGACAGCAAAGGCACAGAGCAGAGGCACATCCAGATCAGCTTGCAATAGCTGGGGAGAAGATGCTGTTGCCTTTCCCCGCTGCACTGCAGCAGCCTAGGGTTGCCCTTTTCCCTGACATCTGCTCCACTGTTGTGGCTCACAACTGATTTCTGCATCCATCCTTGTGCAGCTCTGTCCATGGGGCTGCAGTTTCATAGGCGAGGTCACAAGCAGGGTCCTGGGCTGGTGCACAGGACACAGGAGTCCAGTGATATGCAGAGACCCCATCTACCTCATGTGTACAGTAGGCAGGTCCCAAATATTTTTCAGTGCCAAGGGAATTATCAAGGGAATTATTGCTCTTGGCTGCCTCCGGAGGGTGCAATATCAACTGGCAGCCTCCAAGCCACACATAGCACCAAAGCCAGGCTGCATGCCCATCCCCAGCTCAGCTGGGGAGGCAGACAATTCCTCAAGGAAAAGGTAGGTTCACTACACCCTCTGCAAAAACCAAAACCTTGGAGTTGGACCTTGTCCTGGCTATGCCACTGCCTCTTCACTCTGGAAGAGGGTCAAGCCAGGCAGTAACACCAGGAACCAGACATGGGAGCCCAGGAAGGACCATAGTCCATCCCTGGAAAGTTACTGGTGGTGCTGAACAGGGACAGTCTTACAGCTCTGCCCAGGGAGAACGTGGACACAACTCCAGACCCATCTCACCTAGCATGGGGCATTTGGGGAATTCCCAAAGGTGAGGGGAGGTTTTTCCATGCTGGAAAAGAAGGGGTGGCGAAATGGGAGGCTGTGTGGTATGACAAGAACAGAAACCTCAAGAAAGCTGCAGTTTAGAAACCACTCAAGTATATGCTCATGTCATACAACCATTAAGGGTACTTAATTGCACCTATGCAGTTTAAAACATGTTTAAGCATTCTTCTGGGCTGCAGCCTTAGTCATCACAAGATTATAATAAATATGAAAAACTGTGTCTGCCCTGCAGACACTGATTAAATGACTGCTAAGTGCCTGGCACTGAATATTTGCCATCAGCTGAATGCAGAAAGTTGATAAAAGAGGTGGCTGCCCAGTCAGGTATTGCTAGGCCAGATGTCGGGTTTGATTTTATTAAATAGCTTGGTTAACAATGTAGGGTAAGGGATAAACAGCTCATTAATTAATCTTGTTTATTGCAGGGAAGTGCTATAAGCACCTGTGAGAATAAATTATGTGAAGGAAGGATAATCATATTAAAGGAAAATGATGTGAAATTAAAGTTAGAAATGACAAGTCAGTGCTTCCTGAGGGGAAAAGGAAAAAAAAAAAAGAACAAAACAAATGTGCCCCTGGGGAGGGAGGGAAGTGTGAAGGCAGGCTGGTGAGCTGGCTGTTCCCACCCCTACTTGCTTTGGGTTTCATGCTTGGAAACAAGCAACAATGGCAAGAGTCCTAGGCAGATGAGAGGAGAGCAAAACCAAGACCAGCCCACAGCACTGGGGAGATGCAGCAACAGAGCTTGTGTGAATTTTGTTTTGTCTTAGTTTGGGTGCCACAAAGGTATGATTTCTCTCTGGCCAGCACCAGTGAGATAATGTTTCTGCCATTCCTGTGTGTGCTGGCATATGAAGCTGGCAGCTGGTGTCCACATGGGAAGAGGAGGAATGTCACCAAGTCTGGAGTCGAGACACTCTGAAATGGCAGATAAATAAGGGAAATAAACACAGCCAGCCAGGGCCAGGGGGCAAGCAGACCCTGTTCATGCCACCAAGGATCACACCACATAGCACCTGCTCAGAGTGTGATTTTGAAGGGTTCTTCTGATTTCATCCCTGGTAAGAATACATAAACCAGATATGAGTGGCTGCTGTGTATAAATACCACGTTTGAGGATGCTTCAGAGAGGAGTCACTGATGGTGGCTATGGGGTTATATAAAACAAAGGATTGAATATAAGTGGAGCAGATATCCCACTGTACCAAAAAGCATATAAGTTTTCTGAGTTACGTGTGGGCTGGGCTCCCTGTAAGGAAACACTGGACTCAATGAGTTGAGTTAGTGTAAAACAAGGCATGATGCAGCATAATAACCACACCATACAGCCAGAGAGCTCAGTCCAGAAGGTTTCTTATATTTCTGCTTTCAAGCAGCTACTGGGGTTTTTTTGAGACTTTCAGGTTATTCAGGAAAAGATACAAAAGTAGTATAGAATGCAGTATGGCTGGGGATGAATGACTTGGTGCACAGACACCAGGACTCCGAAAACCATCAAGCACTTAAGGACCAAGAATTAGAAGAAGGAGCCTTGTCCATCCACTTACATTTCCCAGAAGATCTGTAATTGGGCCTTAAGGCAATAGAGGTAAAAGCTGTGCAGCAAAAGTGAACCACAGAATCACAGAATTGTTAAGGTTGGAAAATAGCTTTAAGAACATTGAGTCCAGCTGTTAACTTCACACTATCAAGACCACTAAACCAAGTGCCACATTTACATGTCTTTTAAATACCTCTACAGATGGTGATTTCTGGGCAGCCATTTTCAATGCTTGGCAACCCTTTCAGTGAAAAAAATTTTACTAATATCCAATCTAAACCTTCCTGGTGCAACTTGAGGCTGTTTCCACTTGTCCTGTCACTTACCTGGGACCTGAGAACGACCCTCACCTGGCTACAACCTCCTTTCAGGTAGTTTCCTTTTCTCCAGGCTAAACATCCCAGCTCCCTCAGTCGCTCCTTATGAGACCTGTGCTCCAGAACCTTCCCCAGCTCCATGGTCCTTCTCTGGGCATGCTCCGTGAGGTGCACAAATCTGGGAACAGTGTTCAAGGTGGGGCCTCACCAGTGCCCAGTACAAGGGGGACAGTCACTGCCACTCAGTCCTGGTCCAAAACTATTGCTGATACAGGCCAGGATTCCATTGTCCTTCTTGGCCACCTGAGCTCCCTGCTGGCTCATGTTCAGCCAGATGTTGACCAGCACCCCACGGCCCTTTTCTGCTGGGCAGTTTTCCAGCCACTCCTCCCGTCATCATGTGAGGTTGTTGTGACCCAAGTGCAGCATCTGGCACTTGGCCTTGTTGAACCTCATACAACTGGCCTCAGCCCACCATTCCAGACTGTCCAGATCCCTCTGCAGAGCCTTCCAGCAGATAAACACTCCCACTAAGCTTGGTGTCATTTGCAAACTGACTGCAGGTGCAGTCAGTCCCTTCATCCAGATCATCGATAAAGATTTTAAACAGAACCAACCACAACACTGAACCCTGGGGTACACCACTAGGGACCATTTCCCTTTGAATTATGGGGGCTTCATTCTAGTCCATATCCCTGCCTTTCAGCTCAACTACCCTGAGGACAACCAATCTTAGTATTAAAGACTGGGGCAAAGAAACCTGAAGTAGGCTTGCACAAGAACTTGCCTTCACTAATACCAAGTTCCTTGTCAGACCCAAAAATGCTCAGGACCCTGTCACATTTGACATGTAGCTGGGTGCACTGTCTCTCTCAGCCCTGTCCTCATCACCAGTGGGTGCCTTTGGGCCCAAAAGAAGCTGCAGATATCCCCAGTAATCAGTATTCATAGTTGGGCAAAGACCCTTCTGTGTAGTTTAATGAAATTCAAATCAAATCAAGGATCAGGATCTATATGAGGCATCAGTGGGCTAGAACAGGAAATAACAGCCAGGATGACTACCTGTCAAAGGACAACAAGACCACAACTGGATATTCCACATAGTCCAACACACCAAAAAATTCCATTGGGAAATAATGTTACTTGGGCATCACTTAATCCAGAAAATCTCTGCTATCAGAAAACCTTGATGGCCAACATGCCCCATCAGATGAGTTATTTCTATACCTCCCTCATACACACACACGTGCACAGAGGATACACTGTGTGCCACATGCAGGGAAGTAGTGCTGACTCTCGTGCCAGCTCCACATCTCCCCCTGCATGGATGGAGAGTGAGCTGCAAAGGACAAATCAGATCAGCTGCCCATGGTTAAAGTGACTTCTCCTAATTTAAAAACGTCAAAAGCCTGTTGGTGGAAGATTCAGTTGAGCCCTGCCTATGCAGAGCCGGTGAGGCAGGCAGCCATCCACAGGACTACAA
This sequence comes from Ifrita kowaldi, assembly GCA_013398055.1. Classification (NCBI taxonomy): domain Eukaryota; kingdom Metazoa; phylum Chordata; class Aves; order Passeriformes; family Cinclosomatidae; genus Ifrita; species Ifrita kowaldi. Next base: position 154,474 of record VZRS01003303.1, on the reverse strand, counting down.
AGCAGTGAGCCAGATGCAGAGCAGCCAATGTCCTGCAGCCCGGCACAGTAAGACCCCTTGCAGGGGCAGCACTGCTCCACACAACAGCCACGTGGAGAAGCATTTCCCAGCGTGTTGTCTCAGCTGCTTTGGAGGAACTGTATACATACAGGGTGTGTATCTCCAAAGTGCTTGGGTGCAACCAGCTCCACAGAGGAGTATTTTAAGGCCAAGAGTGCCACACCTCCTGCAGGAAGCAGGGGTGCTTTCACCCAGCAGGAAGCAGGGCAAATGGCACCCTGAGCAGACAGCCTCTGAGGGGTCTTCTGAGGGAAAGTCAGTCTCCATGGCAACAAAGCTGTTGTCCCTCTGCAGACTGACAGGAAGCTGCACTGGCCTTTATCTCTTGAACTGTCATGCTGCTGTCATGTCGAAACCCAGGCCTGGCCTCCAAGAGCAATGTTATCTCCTGTGTGGCATCCTGCTGTTCTCTATCAGGGCTACAGTACTCCTTGGTCCCCTGCATTAAAAGGCAGAGCTGGCTGCCAGGACAGCAGCCAGGCTTTTACATAAGGGTGCCAGAAACTCAGGCTCCTCTGCCACCCCTGCTTAGATATGGTGGGTTGATGGGATGGATGCTGCCGCTGCTCTCCATTCCTGCCTGCACCCATGTGTTGCTGCAGCTGGGTTGGTTTACCACTCTTCTTCTGACAAGAGAAGTGTGGCTATCCCTTGGTGTGACGCCAGGCTGTTGTCCTGAGTGTCACAGGGCAGATCCTCTGCAGATGGGCATGAGCTTGGCGAGTTTTCAGACCACAGCCACATGTAATTAATTTCCATAGCAAGACTTGCAGGTATTGATGCCATCTACAAAGATGGGGAAACTAAAGCACAGGCATCAGGTAATCTGCCCAGCCATGCACTCAAGATGGAGAGATACAGTCTGGGCTGGAGCTGGGACTTTACAGTCCCTCTCCCAAGCTGCTCTGCTGCCAGCCCATGTCTCCAAAGCAGAGCTTGTAGTCAATGGCTGCTGGGGCTCTCAGAGATGTGGTGGGGTGTCTGAGGATGCCGGAGCAAAAGTGCCACATGTCACCACTACCAGGGTACCCTCTGCCTCAAAGGCAGACAGAGGAGTATTCAAGAACCCTTAGGGAGCCACATGTCCAATCACATAGCAGATCATCAGGACCATAAAAGCTGCAAATAACTGGAAATGGTGAGAAATAAAAAAGATCTGAGTAGGCAAAAAGCTGAGTCTTAGGATGCAATGGGTTTGGGCCTTCAGGCTTACCATTCCCTTTTTGCAAGTGTGCAGAGTCTTGCCTGCTGTAGCTCTGCAGGGCTCTGAGCTGCTTAGTCCTCACAAAGTTTCTCTAGAAAATGGTAGGATTTCAGTTTCCCTCTGGCTCTAGCCACTGCATCAGCAGCACTGCCCACCAGATCAGTTTGCAAGACTGACACATCCAGATGCGAAGTACTGCAACTGCATATCCTCTGCTGAAGATGTCTGTTAGAATAGAGGAACAAAAAAAGAGAGAAACTCAAAGTAAGCCAGATGTGTCCTAAGTTTGTTTAATGGTGTCCACTCTTGTCTGGAAAGATCCAGGTCAGACCTGGTGCATTCCTGCTTACTGGGAGGAGGCACCAGGCAGCAGTCACCCTCGCCCCCAGCTGCCCACCCAGGACAAAAACAGTGGAAGGCCTGAGAACAGGCTTTTAGCCCTGCTGATACTTCCCACACAACCCCAAATCTGTCTACCTGGGGTCCCAGTCGCCTGTATTTTGCCTGCAGACACAGCTCCCAACTCAGACCCACAAGAGACAAACCCACGAGAGACAGCCTCCACAGTGGAATTTTTGTTGGGGGATTGGATCCTTCATCCTCACTGAGCAATGCACAGCTCCCATACCAGTGCAGAAAAGAGGTCTACATTGCACTACAATGAGAAGCTCCTCTGCCTTCTCCCTGAAAATGGTGCTTGCACCCAGGTACCGGAAGAGTTTTGCTACCATAGGTAAAACAGTCCTTGAGGATCCTTTTCTGAGGGAATTTTGCTCCGCTCTTGGTGAAAACCAACATTCAGCTGCTGTCTTTTTCCTCGAACAGGCTGTTTTCATTGGTCTTCCTCCAAAGCATCTTTAGGAAGGACTGCTTTTACCATATGAGCAAAGCAAGTACATACTGCTCCAGTTTGGCCAAAAAAAAGGTCAGATGAAGATGACTGTTTCCCTGTCAACCTTGTGATGTTTCAGCCAGGATTCAATGCAGTTTGATTGATATGTCCAAATAAATTCTCCTATGAGCTGGCCACATTCCTGAACTCTAGCTTAAATCTCACAAAAGGACAGTGACTCTCCTGGAAGTCCAAAACTGCTGCCTGTGCCCTGCCAGTCTCTGCAGAAATCCCTTTGCCCTGCCACCTTCCCACATTGGTCTGCCCATGCCGGAGCTGAACTGGCAGCCATAGAGGGGTTGCCCAAGACACAGTTTGGCTTTCTCTGTGCTGTGTGTAACTGCATCTGTATCTTCCTTCTCATCTCTGTAACATCTCATACAGCTTTTTGTCTTTTTTCCCCCTACCTTTATTCTATTTGTGTTTTCTTTCCCTTGGAGATGCAGCAACCATGTCCAGCCAAAGCCTTTTGCCTTTATACATATAGCATCAGCCGTTGTGCATCCCCACTAAGTGCTTCAGCAACCTCTCTTCAGGGCAGTGATGCATCCCAGCAAGCTGGACCAGGACTCCTGCCAGCCCTGCTGTGGGCTCATGGTGTGCTCCTGAACAAACCCCTCATCCCCCATCAGTTTCCTTGCAGACCTTGGACATGAGTTGCCTTTGCTGGGCAGGCACAGACAAACCCCCATGCAAGTGTGGGTTGCACAGGGACTTGCACTGAGGTAAAAGCCTTTTCTAGCGCCAGGTATAGGCTAAAGCCTAACTCACAGCCCCAGTCTGCAGCTCCATCCCTCCCATCATCCTAGGGAGTTGCCTGCAGTGCTGGTGCGTCTCCATGACTGCCATGCCAGAGCACACAAGCCCTGGTTTGGACACAGATCCTGTTCTTAAAGGTGTCTGTGAACATACTTTTCCACTTTCTACTGCTTTTGTTTTGCATTTTTGTTTCTGCAGGACCCAGGAGGCTGCTACTTGAAAGCCTCAAGCACCTGCAGAGTACAGTGGGAAGATACCCCTGATCCCATGTTTCCCTCCAGTGCACTGGTCTCTGTGGAAAGGAGGATGGCAGAAAACCCATGCCTTTCAAAATAATTTATATTTACTACATCCTTTATCACATCTGTTCATGGTCCCCCAGGGTGTTTTGGTTCCTGTTTGTCCTAATTTTATTTTTACAGAAACAAGGTGAAAGGAAGGAGGAGGGAGAGATAAGGAGACAGGGAGAAGAGAATAATCTCTGCTCTTTCCCTCAGCAGTGCTTACGTCCAAGCCCAGGCATCTCCAAGGCCACCTCTCCAGGGAAACATAGCCTCAGGGCCACCTAGCACCCAAGGACTCAACACCCAAAGGTGTTCTTGTGTTTACCCTTTTCACGGATGAGGACCCCCAACAGGCACCCTCCATGTGGCACCCCCTGCCTCATCCACCCAAAAAGCACCCCCTGCCTCAGCCACCTCCCAGACATCTCATGAGCATAAGCAGTATGAGATAACATCTTTCATGTCCTGTGTTGATAATGTAGGGGGTTGTATTTCTCCTTTTCTACTCTGTGTGTCCAGGAGCAGCTTGCCAGCTATCAGAAGGGGAAGAAGGTTCCCAGACATACTGCAGAGATGCAAACGAGTTGTTTGCACAAACAAGTGTTTGCACCTGTCCTTTTTCAAAGTAATTCCTTTTACTGACCAAACCACTTCTCCAGTTTGCCAAGATCATTATCATTATTCCTGTGCTTCAGGGCAGTGCATCCCAGTTCATAATCATCTGTAGATGTCAGAAGCACATGCCACAGTCCAGCATTCAGATCAACAGTAAAAACACTAATTTGGACCAGATTGAGAAAAAATAATAATAATAATAAATCAAGAACTCCTAAAGTGTGCTTGAAGTATCTCCTCAGTGCCAGAAGTCATTGGCACCCCATGCAATCATCCAACAAAGTCTGCACCCACGTTCTAGTAATCTCATTTAAGCCATGCTCCAGAAAGCCTCACAGGAGAAGGTATAAAAAGCCTCAGCAGTGCCAAGAGATGTGCCAGGTGTCCTGTTCCTGCATGTCAGCATCACCTCTTACCTTATTACAGGGGAAATCAGGTTGTTATAGTACAATCTGCTGTGCAGGTTTCATGATGCACTTTTTGAGTCTTCTGTTACATTTCCTGCCTTCATCAAATTTTCAGTGATAATTACAAATAGTTCTGGGATTGACTGAGCCAACTCTTCCATTGTTTGAAGATTAATTTTGTCAGGTCATGACAACCTGTCAGTGTCTCACAGCTGTGGGTTCTTCTTCTCCTCCCCTTGGCTGAGATCTCATTGGTTGCTATTACAGTTTAACATCTAGCACAAAATGCAGCCTGCACCTCAAAATTAAGACCAATGCAAATACAGAATGAACCACTTTAGCCCTTCCAGTGCCAAAAGTTGCTGCCTGTTTTTCTACTTTGAATCTCACAGGCAGCTACCACTATATATATTCACTGGGACTAGCAATGTATCTGCTCATGCTGTCACACTGAAACCTTGCATGGAGTAAAACCAGGAAAAAAAAAGTCAAAAAATAAACAGAAAGAGCTTCCACTCTTTTCTTAAAACTTTATTTTCTCTATTGAAAATATACTTTTAATGAGCAGTAACAAACTGGTCTTTTCTTGGCATACCCATGCATGCCCTAAATAGCACAGAAAGTACAAATATAAGTTTTGAGTCTGCCTGAGGCATTCCACAATGAAACAGCCTCAAAGGAGGAGTGCCACCCACCTGTTCATATTCTTTGAACATACGCTTCACTAGCAAACTCTGCTTGCATGAAGGTGCAGATTGTAAATGCCAGATATGTTTCGGCTGCCTCTACCTCCCCATTTCCATTCATCCATTCATCTGGCTCCTGCTTGACTCAAAGAGCCCACTGCAAAGGAGCTAACTTTGCAGGAAGTTCAGCTATATGGCTTATGAGAATGAGGGTGGTAGACCCTTATGCCTTACACTGGCAACACAGCAAGGACAGTGTGCTGCAAAACACAGATCTTGGTCTTTACCAAAAAGGTGTGTTTGGGAAGAGGCATTAACTTACCAATGGTCACCCAATGCATGAATGTCCTGCTGGTACTTTTCCCCTCAGACAAGTTGCAAGCACGAGCTTCATCAATTAGCCTTCCCACACTGGTGCTCACAAGGTTGCCAGCACACGCAGGGCAAGAGCATAACCACCACACTGCTGCCTTTCTGGCAGGAAAGGCACTATGAGCAATGTGCTTTTAATGGAGCAGGTCAGGATGTGAATGCCAGGCTCAATGGATGCTTTGGGATTTGCCAGACAGGCAAAAGCACTTCAAATGTATGGTACCACAAAAGTATTCAAGTGGGATGGGCACATTTTTGGCAGGTCATCACCACCATCACACTCAGCAAAATTCTCCTTAGCCAGTGGACAGAAAAGTTCATATGCCCCTCTCTCTTCTGGCCAGTTGTATTGGGTTTGCGTGGCAAGACTTTGGTAGCAAGATGTCTACTTCTGTGATGACATGCCAGAAGTTTCCCCTATATCCAATGGAGCCAATGCCAGCCAGTTCCAAGACAGACATGCTATGGGCCAAGCCCAAGCCCATTAGCAAGGGTGTTAGTGCCTCTGGAATAACAAATTATAGAAGGGGGGGAAAATGCTGCACAACAGCAGCTGAAGAGAGGATTGAGAATATGTGAGAGGGACAGTTCTGCAAACACCAAGGTCAGTGTAGGAGAGGAGGAAGGAGATGCTCCAGAAGCCAGAGCAGAGATTCCCCTGCAGCCCGTGATGCAGACTGTGGTGAGGCAGGATGTGCCCCTGCAGCTCGTGGACATCCACAGTGGAGCACATATCCACCTGCAGCCTGTGGAGGACCCCAATACCAGAGCAGCTGGTTGCCCGAAGGAGGCTGTGACCCTGTGGGAAGCTCTGTTTTTTACTTTCCCTAACAAAGAACAGCATTAGCATGGAAAGGTTGTGGGACCCTAAATGCCCATCATCTGCAAAAACCCTTCAGAGGATGCTTTTCCCCCAGACTCCCCACCACCACAGGCAGCAAGGTCCACCCTCAAAGCTCAGTCTGCACATGAGGGCTGGGATGCATCTTGGTGAACATGGCACCTGGCCATTTCAAAGGGCTTTGGCGCAGCACCTCTCATTTTTGAAGTCTGTCAATGCTTCTTAGAAAGGGGAGTGATACGTCAAAGCAACAGAAAAGCTGTGGGCTCTAAAATAGCTCCAAGTGTTGCCTGATTAAACTCTTCCTGAAGCTGTTAACAGAGCTGCTGGACCTGTTGTTAGCAACAAAGCAGTGGAGGTGATTCATTTAAAAAATTAACTCTGTGCCTCATTTAAAAAGTCTTTATCCTGTGAAGCTGCATTTTTGGAGCCACTCATCCCTCAAAAGAAATGGTTTTAAAACACAAGGTAAATTCACCTCCTGCACTGCCTGGGGCCCTGCTCTAAGCCAAATGTTTGGGCTAATTGTGACCCTTGGGCACTGCTGGAGTCTACCTAAAAACACTCCCTGCATTTGGAGAGATGCTGCACAATCAAGGCCATCCACCCAACCAAGCAGCAGCTTTGTTTCTTTTAAAATGTTCCGAGCATTGTCTTCAGAGTGTCCAGCCACTTGCCTCCTGTTGGAGTAGTGAGTGGCTTCTGGGAAGGCAGGACTCTCTCCCAAAACCCCCCAGGGTGCACCCCATGTTTTTCTGAGATTCCAGCCAGCAATCATTCCGTACCATCAAGATCAACTCTTGTTTAAATCCAGAAACAAGGATTTAACCCAATAATTTAAACTACACAATGCAGGTAGATGTGGTCTTAGCTGGCCCCTTTCCTGAAAAGTTCTCCCTGGGACTTACAATTTTGTAAACAACTCTGCCAGAAAAATTGTTTGCTCAGAAGTATACACAGCAGAAACATATGTCCAAAACCGTTTCATCTGTAAAATAATAGAGATTCTCAGAACTTGGTTTTACTTATACAAAGCACTGCTTTGTTACCTCATGACTGTACAAGTAGGGTAAGGAGGTTTACAAGGAATTCATCATTGAAGGATAAAGACCTGTTGCTACATTGGGTAGACATATGCAGATAACTATGTTAAAAGATAGGGATGGTGTAACCGTGGATGATGGCAACCATCTCTTCCACTATTAGCACAAAGTGGGGCTTGTAAAAGAGAAGAGGAAGGGATTTGCCTTTCTTAAATGGTTTTTTGTAACAAAAAAAAATACAAATGCAGGTGAAAATGGATCACAAAAGGGAGATGAGAAATGTTTGCCACCCTGGCTTTAGCTCGGGGAGTTTCTACTGAGTAAAAGGGGATGATGATGAAAAGCATCCCAAACACTGAGTTTCACCTAATCTTTCAGTTGCATGCCCTGTTTACCCAATGCCCAGTTTTGTACACTGCACTGGTTTTGTGGCTCTATCATGAAAAAGGTTATTTTGACTGCCAATTTTCATAATGGGTGGGACCTTTCCTTCCCATTCAAGTGGGCTGGCCCTGCCTCCTGAAACATAAAATGCCAAGAAGGATACTTAATTTCTACTAAAAGCAAAGGTGCTGGGTACCAGTCAGACCCCACCAACAGGCCGAGCACTACAGGGAACTCCAGCATCACTCCAGCACTCATCCCTGGTGGACTGCTCCACTGACCAAAGTGGACAGGATCATCTGCAAGGATTAATCCTGGCACTGTTCTCCTTTCCTGATGCATAAGGCCATTACGACTCAGCACCTGGCCTGAAGGCAACAAAAAGCATTGTCCTTTATTGGCATCATCTGCCTTTGGCAGGTGCAAAAATGGTGAGCATAGTTTAAAGAAAGAGAAAGAAGTTGACCTCAGGTGTCATCAGCTGCCAAGATGCCACTCTTGCAGGAAGTAAGGGGGTACTCACCAATTGAAACCTCTTGCACAAAAACTCCTGCAGAAGACAGAGCTCCTCTCCATGGGGCAGGGCAGTTACTTTTCTCCTAAAAAGAACCCATGGTCTGAGCTGCATCTTTGGGTTGACTTATTTTGCCCCAGCCCAGGCAGTGGGAAAACCAACGGGAGGAGAGCGGTGTGCAAACACTTCCAGCAGCACAAGGCTTAGGGCCTTCCCTTTTGCAACCAAAGTCAGAGGGGCTCAGCTTCTCCATCAGTCAGATAGATTCCTTCTCAGCCATTGTTAATTTCTCTTCTTTTCTTGAGGGTTTTTGTTTGGTTTGTTTTTTACCTCTCTGCTACACAGTTTTCAGGTCTCCACAGTGACGTTAATTTCAGCTAGGTGGTCAACAGCAGGTTTTCCTCCTGCAGACCCAGGCAGACCATCCTGTATCACACCCCACGTCTGTTGGATCTTGAGGGATTGGGGACATTATTAGCTTTCACCTAAAACCTTTGGTGTGGCAGCTGTGTGGTGAGAGGAAAGCTGGCCAGGTGCATGGCTGCTGCAGCAAACTCATCTCATGCTGCATTTGGAGGACTTAGACTGATTTTTCATCTGCCTATCCACCTCAATTGGAGGGGGAGGTCCCTGGGTGTGATCCACACTACAGCTGGCTAGGCAGTACCAGGAATCCACACTTTTCCTTGGTGACAGCTGAAGCACCAACAGCTAATCCAGTTGAGTAACAAAAAAATTATTTCCACAGCTGCCACTCCATTACAACAGCAGCCCCCAGGTTCTACAGAAGTATGTGTAATTGCAAAGGTACTCCTGCCCCCTATTCCTGGCTCCAGCAGCAGCACATTTCCGCTGTGACCTGCTGAGGCATCATTGCATGTGCCCTGTCAGCAAGCACCCCTGGGCACCACTGGCAATAATAAGACCTCGAGGTAGTGGGACCTCTGGTCTCACTCCACATTGCTCTTTCTGTGCTCCTACCTCAGGTAAAGGATTGCTGCAGACTTCTATGGCTCCCTTTGAAATTTCCCCATTTTTCAGAACTCCTGGGGATGAAGAAGTCACACACAGTTTTCTGGTGAAAATAATATCATGCCTGTTCCCTGTTTGCCTTTAGTATTCCCCTATTTAATACCCTTAGTGCAAGACAGCATGGAAAATACCTGTTTCCTGCTGAAGAACACATCAAAGACCTAAGTAAAAACAAAAATATTAACTGATCACCTCTGTCTTCTGAAGTCAGAGTTAGCAATTTTCATTCCTTGAGGTCTTTTCCACTCACAGCTCTCCCATCACCATGTGACTCTACATTTAAGGAGTCCTTTCTCATTATTATATCCTGCTTGCCAGAGATTTTGATCACAAATTCAGGAGTCTTAATCAAAGAGCAAGCCTGCCTAACTTGAGCTCTGCACTGGTTGCTAATGAAACCAGCTTTTCATTTGACTTGTACTGGATTCAGTTTGTGAATGCCATTTTCCTTCTGGTTCACAGTCAAATTGGATTTTTGGTGAGGAAGCCCCCTTGCTCTGATGCAGTGCTAGAGGAGATGCTAAGTCCAAAAAGCCCTTTCTAGCCTCTCTCCAGCCAGCACCATGCTTAGTTTTACATTTCCCCTCAAGCAAAGTTGATTACACATATGCATCCACACATACGTGTGTGTGCACACATGCACTCGCATAGGTATGATGAGATGAGGATGTGGACAGATGCCCAGCTGAGGAGCCGCAGTTCTCCTAAGCCTGAAACTTGGCAGGAAGCCATCACAGACCTGGAAATATCACAGCCCCGTGTCCCAGGCCTGGTGCAGGTTATCCGAAGAACTTGGTGCAGTTTATTTGGCAGTACATCTTGCTGTGGTGCAAATGAGAACACATGAGCCAGAAAGGCTGGTACCAAAACCCCAGAGGCTTCAGGATGTCCCTCTTGTGGTTTCAAGCCCTCTAGGGAAAAATGTCTATCCAACAGACCCAGAGCAGAGTTTTGTCTGCCAAACCCCAGGTGCAGCCAGCTCCCAGCAGATGGAGCAGGCTATTCCGCAGTCTGAGAGACCTGTCCCCTGAGTGACTGAAGGATGCCCGGGTGGATACATGTGTCAGCACAACAAACACTTTACCCTAAAGCCCTCAGAAAGGGGCTTCTTTATTACCTGAACTGACTTCTCAGGCTGTCAGTCACAAAAGACTTCAGCGGTGTTAAACCAACTAAAACAAGAGCAAGGAAAGAAAAATCAACCTACTTCCCTTCAGGTCTGTGCTTTTCTGTGGTTGATGCAAACTCCTCTGGTACCTCATCACATTTTGTTTCATTGATGATGACTTCCACGTCAGGTGAGGCGCAATGTAAAAAGGGTCTGTATAATTTATTATTGACCTGACAGGGGAAGAAGCAAATAATACACAAATTGTTATCAAGGAGCCTTTAAAGTAAAGGAAAAATAAATGTTTCATTGCAGATTAGAAATTCTTTTTGCTGATAAATGACAGCCAGCTGTAACCACTGACAAAAATCTTGTTCAGTCCAGTGTCCCAGCTCTGGGGTTTTCCTACAGTGCTCGTACAGTGGTATTTGTGGCACACACCACCACGCACTGGAAAACCCATGTGTGCAGACAAACATGCATGAAGGGACACCTATGCACAGGGCATGTGCCAGTGGGGCAAGGAGGCTCCATGCCCGAAAGCTCTGTGCCAGGTCTTGTTGTCAAACTGCGGCTCCTTTTTTGATGTCGGCACCTGGACAAAGTGTCTTGCCTGCAGCAGGAGCTTTCCTGAGCATGACCATCAGGATCTGCAGAATGGAGTCCACATTAATGGAAATATTCCCAGGAAGCCTGCTAAATAAGAAAAAAAAAGTTGAACTGGACTTGTTTTGCTGAGTCAGGATGATGCAAAGGTGCTTGAGAGGAATAAATGCTCCCAATTCTGAGTCATCTGATAAAATCACATCCTTTGACTATCTCTTAACTCTGCTGATATGAATGACTTATATGGAAAATACTCAGTTGTTTGCAGATTGCCAAGTTCAAGAAAGGTCTTGGGAATACAGACTGCCTGGTAGATGGGTGTGTGCTGCACGTTGTTTCTATGGATTTACACAAGCTCTCCCTCTGATCTCACTCGTTGACAAAGAAGGAGTGCCACTGCACTACGAATAAAGCTGAGCTAGTATAAAAATGGTGTATGAACAAAGCCAGACACCTGGGATTTTGCAAAGTCCAGATAGCACAAAAGATTTTATACAAGGGCACCTTTTTCAGATCTGGGGCATTGCCCTAGGAATGTGCTACTTCTTGGTAAGAGCAAACTCAGCCTACAAACACAGCAAGTTCCCTAAGAGCCAAGGTACAGGCTAGCAAAACTCTTGGGTTAGTGGAGTGTAGAGCAGGTGCAGGCTGAGGAGCCATACTGCATGCCCTCACCCAGTGCCCAAGAGGCTCCTTTGCCCCTCAAAGGTAGGTGGGCGACACTGTCACCTGGATAGCAGTCATAAGCTAAGCAATGGCTGTGGCAACTGCATCTGCTCTGGCAGGGCTTGTGGATTTGTGTGTTCAAGTGTAGAAAAGGAGAGGGATGAGGGAGGATGTCTGTGTCACTAACTGTGTATATTTAGTTTGTCCCAGACTAGTCTTTTGTTCATCTAGTGTGAATTTGACAGCCATTTTTAGCTGAAAAGTTACACTGGCTTTTAGCCTCCTTTCTTGTTGCACAGGGAGTGTTCATTACTCAGTGAACATGAAGGTTGCTGGGTCAGAATGACCTGCTGGCTTGTGCTTTAGGATCAGACAGCTGAACTGCAGTGGGGAGGCACCCAGCAGAGCCCCTCCGTGGGCTCTGAGAGAGGGGCCCTTGATCCCTCATTCTCAGAGCATTAGCCAGACACTGCTCTTGCTGCTTAGGATGAAAGTGAAGCAGAATCCCAGCTCTTGGGACTTAATACCACCTGTAGTAAACACAACTAATGCTGCAAAATAGTAAAACAACCATCAGTTAGGCTGACAATGTCACTAATGGATATTTTTCCAGCCCTGCTTCAAAGTACAATGATGGGCTTTCAGCAGAGCAATTAAAACAATGCCTAGAGTGGAAATACCTCGTATGAACCAAGTCCCTCTGGGTGGTTTGGCTGCAAATTTTGCTCATGCTTAAGGTTCAAAGGATGTAAAAAGGGTTCAAAAATTTGGGGAAGGGGGATGATGCACATTTTCAAAAAGTAACCTCTGACTCTTCTTAAGAGGGACAACTCAGGAAATATGGTACTATGGCATGCTGGAGAGGTGACCTTACCCAAAATTGGTTGTCCACAGGAAACAGACAAAACTGCTTTACCCTCTGTCCTTGAATATTGCTGTGCTGTGCACAGCATGAAGAAGGACGCTGTCCTTCAAGCATCCCCATAGCTGAGGGGAGGTTTGGGGTCTGCTCACCTTGCAGGAGGTAGAGGGCACCGATCGGACAACCCAGACCCCTGGGAGCACCTTGTGGTGCTGGGGTGCTGTGCTGCACTGTTTCCTGGTGCTGGCTCAGGATTAGGCAGAGACCTATTAATGCCCAGTAAGCAACAGACAAAAAGTGGGATTTGGTGGAGGAAGCATCATTGTCTGTTCTGGAGGACAAAGCAGGAGAGCACTGTGATGCAATGCTAATCCCAGCAGCAGTGGGACCCTAATGTAGTGTGCTCTGATTCCAGCAGAGGCAATCAGGGTTATTATTCATGGTGACAGCTGTGCAAGCCTCCCAAGTGCAGGCCAGCCCTCAGCACACTGTGGGTCTTACTCACAGACAGCTACTCCAATCCTGAAACAAACCCCAAATCCTGGGCAGTCAGCTCAGGCCATGCCATCTCAAGCTACAAGATCAGATAAACAGAAGTGCAGGCTGAAATGCAGCATCTGGATTTAGGAGCAAATTCTTAAGTTCCCCAAAGCTTGGGAAAATTTGGTCCAAGATATTTTGCTTGGCTTTCTTCTCTTCTTCACCAGTAATCCCTCCCCCAGCCAAAAGCAGGCCAAGTATTTGTATGGACTCAGATGTACTACTCACGAAGAAAACCCTTACTGGCAGTGCCACAGACCTGCAAGGATCCTCTGTCTTTAGCAAGCACAGTGGAAATCTAAAGAAGTTTCCTGACCCTGCCTCAGTAGCTTGCTTAAGCAATAAACTGCTGCAATCATATCTCTTCTGGGGAGGAAATAAAGTTCATCTCTCAGCTCCGAGGGAATCAAGAAAATGCACTTCAAAGGAGTGACTGGTTTGTAAGTGCTGCAGTTTAATTGCAGAAGAGCAGCCTGTCCGAGTACATCCACATTCAAGGACATTCTGCAGCTCTTCTCTGCCTATGAGTCTATGGACTGAATACAGCATACTCAGGTAAAATAGCACAACTTCTGTGCTGCAGGCAGAGTGCTGAAAAGTGCTGGGCTTGTTACTTGTCATCATGGCAAGTTCATTTATTCTACCTACTCCAAAAGGAATGAGCGACATAATGTTTTCTAACTTTGAAGTCAGTTTGATATTGGTTAAGGGCTGTAAAACAAAGACTGAGTCATCTCTATTTATAAAGTTCAACAACATTAGGTCTTGAGCATAAAATACAAGCTACTAAGACCCCTTCCCCAGACTGCAAGAATTTAAAACACCACGAACTCATCCAAGTAAAGCAGTCCCATTCACTGCAAGAGGCTGCCTTTTCAATGGTCAGACCAGTACATAAACTGGTTTTTGCACGTAATATTTGGCAGCTTGGGTACAAAGGAGATGTAAGGCATGAAGAAAAAGGCACTTCCCCTTCCTAAAGTCCCTTGTCTGTACTCCAGCAACTAAGCTTTGCTATAAAATGAAAAAGGAAACTGCTCCTGGATTTGATTCTTGCACAACCAAAGCCTCAGGTACATTGGAATATGAGTCCAGCACTAACCACCCAAAAATATCTACTGATGCAGGTTTGTTGAGAATATATACTGGGCATCTAATGCAGTTCTAGTTTCACATGATGGAAGCCACATCATGGTTAGGTCCTACTCAGTAGAGATCTTTTCTGGTAGACCTATGCATAAGAAAGGGAGTTCCAATGTATATTTCTAATACCAATCTTTGCCCATTTTGTTCAGTGCTAACAGAGTATACAGCAACTGAACAGGCGACATTAACATACCAAATATAAAACACAACTTTTTCTTTGGTTTTCTGGCAAGGATTCTTAGTTTTTGGAAACAATCCTGTTCTACTCAAGCTACTAGATCCATGACAGCTGATAAAGAGAGATGAGCAAATCCAAATCAAATACAGACAAATAAAACATCATGTTTTATTGTCGAAAATAGGAGAAGGTTTCTGGCCATCTTCCAGGAAAATAATGAAGGATTAGCTGGACATTTCTTATTTCAAAACCCTGGTCTTTTATCACTCTTCCACCTTGGTACACACTTTGGAAAGGTGGCTACTTCTCATCATGAACAAATCTCTTAATTGTGACAAATACTTAGAAAAAAAATGAGGAAGAAGAAATCAGAAAAAAGCAAATCTCCTCCTGAGAGGGGGGAAGCAGACTCTGTAGGACAAAATACAAACACATCTTGAACTGCAGGAAGGTGGTGTGTTTTCTCAAAAATATGCTTCAGAGCAACCTTTGATGGCCTCTGTATTCAGTGACCACTTATTTCTATCTGTGTCAATAAGTAACAGAAGCTTCAACTTCTCCAGGCCTGGACCTGGCTCTCTTGGGAGAAAACTGCATGCAACTCAAACATACCTCTTTTGCTTATATTTCAGTCCTGAGGGCCCAACACAGACAGGCCATGGGAACAAATGGTAGGTGCATTTAGAGTGAAATGAGCACTAGAAATTCAAAGTTTACATTGTCATGAATGAATGATTTAGGTCATTTAACAAATCACCATCAGCAAAAGCCAGTTTAATATAAATTCGTACAAGCATGACACAGGTCAATGGCAGGCTCCACTCTAGTGCTTACTGCCTAGATGAAGCATATGAAGGAAAATTGTATTAGAATCACTTTAGAATTATTTATACAGAGGCTGGGGACAAAAAGGGTAAGAGGGAGACCCTCCCATTGACTAACAAGGTTCGGTGAGGAACCCCTTGCTTTCTAAACTCTTGATGAAGCCTAGGTGTGGCTGTGCCCAAACTTAGCCCCAGAACAGTTTACAGCTAAAGGATTTAACATCCCTTAAGTATTGACTAATCTAATACTTACAAAATTATTCAATAGGGTGTACTATAACCATAGCAGTAAAACTGAGATGGTAACGTTCAGGCTACATTTGCTATAGGCTGTAAAGTGTGTAAATCAATTCACATACACACACACACAGACACATAGAAGTATGTACAAAGTTATACGTGGCTGTTTAAAAATCCCCCTCAAGTTAAAAATCCCCTTTAGTAAAATATGTCAAATGCCTTTGCATTTCTCAAGGGGCAAAGGACTGACCCTCGAGGAGCGAGGGGGGAATCAGCCCAGGTCCCACAGGCAACTTTTGGCAACAGTTCCCAGAGTCACACAAGTGAGAGCTGGTAAGCTCCAAGAGGCATCCCACTCGGACAGTGTGGTGGGTTGACCCTGGCTGGACACCAGGTGCCCACCAAAGNCACTTATTTCTATCTGTGTCAATAAGTAACAGAAGCTTCAACTTCTCCAGGCCTGGACCTGGCTCTCTTGGGAGAAAACTGCATGCAACTCAAACATACCTCTTTTGCTTATATTTCAGTCCTGAGGGCCCAACACAGACAGGCCATGGGAACAAATGGTAGGTGCATTTAGAGTGAAATGAGCACTAGAAATTCAAAGTTTACATTGTCATGAATGAATGATTTAGGTCATTTAACAAATCACCATCAGCAAAAGCCAGTTTAATATAAATTCGTACAAGCATGACACAGGTCAATGGCAGGCTCCACTCTAGTGCTTACTGCCTAGATGAAGCATATGAAGGAAAATTGTATTAGAATCACTTTAGAATTATTTATACAGAGGCTGGGGACAAAAAGGGTAAGAGGGAGACCCTCCCATTGACTAACAAGGTTCGGTGAGGAACCCCTTGCTTTCTAAACTCTTGATGAAGCCTAGGTGTGGCTGTGCCCAAACTTAGCCCCAGAACAGTTTACAGCTAAAGGATTTAACATCCCTTAAGTATTGACTAATCTAATACTTACAAAATTATTCAATAGGGTGTACTATAACCATAGCAGTAAAACTGAGATGGTAACGTTCAGGCTACATTTGCTATAGGCTGTAAAGTGTGTAAATCAATTCACATACACACACACACAGACACATAGAAGTATGTACAAAGTTATACGTGGCTGTTTAAAAATCCCCCTCAAGTTAAAAATCCCCTTTAGTAAAATATGTCAAATGCCTTTGCATTTCTCAAGGGGCAAAGGACTGACCCTCGAGGAGCGAGGGGGGAATCAGCCCAGGTCCCACAGGCAACTTTTGGCAACAGTTCCCAGAGTCACACAAGTGAGAGCTGGTAAGCTCCAAGAGGCATCCCACTCGGACAGTGTGGTGGGTTGACCCTGGCTGGACACCAGGTGCCCACCAAAGCCACTCCATCACTCTCCTCCTCAACTGAACAGGGGGGAAAGGTTCATGAGTGGAGAAAAGGACAGGAAAAGATTACTCATCATTTACCACCATCTGTTTCATGGGCAAAACAGATTTGACTTAGGGAAATTAGTTGAATATATTACTAATGAAAATCAGAGTAGGAGAATCACAAGTAAAAAAAATCTTAAAACAAGCTTGCCCCCACCCCTCCCTCCTTCCCAGACTTAACTTTGTTCCTGAATCTCTACCTCCTACCCCACATTGGTGCAGGGAGACAGGGAATGTCAGCTCATCATTTATTGTTTCTGCCACTGCTTCCTCCTCAGGGAGAGGAGCCCCTCCCCTGCTACACAGTGGCATCCCTCCCAGGGGAGACAGTCCGCCATTAACTTCTCCAGTGTGAGACCTTCCCATGGGCTGCAGTTCTTCATGAACTGCTCCAGCAGTGGGTCCCTCATGGATCCACAAGTCCCACCAGCAAACCTGCTCCAGCACTGGCTCCTCTCTCCACAGGCGTGTAGGTCCCTGCCAGGAACTTGCTTCAGTGTGGGCTTCCCAACACAGGCCCGTGGATGGTATTTTTTCAGCATCCACCTTTTCCAGCATGGGGTTGTCCACAGGCTGCAGGTGGATCTCTGCTCCACTGTGGTCCTCCATGGGCTGCAGGAGAACATCCTGCCTCACCATGGTCTGCACCACAGGCTGCAGAGGAACCTCAGCTCTGGTGCCTGGAGCACCTCCTGCCCCTCCTTCTGTACTCACCCTGGTGTCTGCAGAGTTGCACCTCTTACATATTCTCACCTTACTCATCTTTGGCTACAATTGTTCCTGTGCAATCACTTTTTTTCCTTTTTAAGTATGTTGTCACAGAGGTGCTACCACTGTTATCGAAGGGCTTGGCCTTGGCCAGTGGCAGGTCCATGTTGGAGCCAGCTGACATTGGCTGTGCTGGACATGGCGGGAAGTTCCCATCAGGTTGTCAAAGAAGTCACCGCCAGAGCCCTCCTGCTACCAGAACCTTGCCACACAAACCCAATGCACATGGAGATGCTGGCCACAGCCTCCTGTGGTCCAGGAGAGTTCAAAGCGCTTCACTCAAGACCACTGTTCATAGGGTTGTGAGATGATTTGTTTTAGTCATCCTGGTCACAATCTGGGATTTTTAACTGAAATTTTCCTGAAAAATTTCCTGAACAATAATATTGTTCCACTTGGGCTGGTATTTAGATAAAAATAAGGTTTCAAGGCTATTCATTAGAAAACTGGAGCTCATTAGACAACAGAGGTTCCTGGGAACAGACAGTTCTTTTCATATGCTCAAGGGTAACTTAACTGCCCATTAATCAAGGCCAAGGCCTAACAAAAATTCCTTGATCGTAGAGTGGTCAAGCCAGGGAGGAAGTGGGGGATGTGGACTGCTACATTCACACAGTTTCATGCACAGTCTTGGGGTGTCCTGCTCCAAGGCTGGTTAGTGTTTAATTTCAGGACCAAATAGACAAAGGCATCAGATTAGGCATTTGCTTAGCCACCTTTCAATGAGACTGCATCTCAACAAATACCATTCCACTACTGAAGGCTTGAGCTAGGGTCTTAAGACATTACTACTGTCTTGGGTTTAATCTATGCTAAAAAGGTGTTTAACCTGTACTAAAAAAGCAAAAATAAATTGATAAGGACTGGGTTGTTTTTAGAAGCTCCTAAATGGATGTACATTGTATGAAGGCTGCAGAAATTAGAGCCTTGAGGTGTTAGGGAGATGCCCAGTGCTTCTCAAAAGAGATGTCCAAGCTAATGTACATTCGCTGATTTCCAACCTATACGGGAGACAAAAGCAATGTGAGCCAGCTACAATAAAAGAGGTACACACACAAAAAAAAGGCAGGGTGTATGCAGTTCAGAAGCCTTTCCTCCTGCTCCAACCAAAAAAGCCCAAAAGGCCAGTGACCAGTCAATGTAAATTAAGACAGAGGTCCTCTTGGAAACACCATCTTTCTTTGGAGTCAAAAAACAATGGGTGATTGGTGTCAATTGCCATTGAATGGGTGGATGTGGTCCAGAGACAGCCAAAGACTGGAAATAACTCCTAGGAATTGCAGCTGTCAGTAACAGCCCAGCCCCAAGCACCCTCACAGTCTTGTCCTCTCCATTTCACCTGCCCTAGCAAACTTCCTTTGACCTCCTTCAGCCAGCCAACCACTGCCCTCGCTCTTAAGAGAGGAAAGCCTAAGCTGGGCCCAGACCAAAACCCAATAGCCAAACTCTGGCTTTCTGTTCGCTCCCCCTCCTGGCCGCCAGCTGCCAAAATGAATGGTGTTCGCAGTGACTTACTAGTTCCAGCGCTTTGCTGAATCGCAGCTATAACCACTGTCCCAAACCTCATGATACAAGCTGGCTCCCAGAGAGGTACACGGCTGTAGAAACCTGGTTCCTATCTCCCTGTGACTTGATTTTCAGCAGATCAGGAGTAAAGCTTTCAAGTAACAGCACTTGGGAATGGGTCCAGGCTTCCCACTGAACCATCTTCTTTTTGCACACAACCCTCCGCCAAAAATAAACCAGTTTGTTGCAATGAAAGCATGCTTTCTGTAAGAGTCTGTGGACAAAATCTGGGCCTTTATTCCAATACTGAAAGGCGAAATGAGTCAAGGGAGCCCTTAATCTTGTTAAGTGCTCAGAGGACTCTGAAACATTAATTGGCCTGTCTAGACCAGCTCTGTGTCTGGACACTGTCATTGCAGCCTTTTTTGCAACTATTGAAATTAGAGCTTGGGACCACACACACAAAAAAAAATTAATTTCTTTTCTTTACATTGCATACCCTATTTCCTGCTTGCAGCCTCTTTTCTTTTAGTTCTTAACAAAAAAAAGAACATACTTCTCCATTTTGATTGGGTTTTGTATTGCTAAGTTTCTGTGCTCTGTAACTGCTGGGAAAAAAAGCTAGGGCTGTGATTGCTTTAGAAGGAAAATACATAAATATGACACTAAAGAGTCAACTTAGGATTGAAAGTTCTTGTCTCACACAGACATCACTGTGCTGCACAACCTCGAGGGAAGGGTCCTGCTGAGCTCCACAGCAAGGTTCAAGTTTACATCTCAAATTTGGGTAAAATCTGAAGAAAATCTCCAAATTTTAAAAAACTTGTGATTGAGACAGAATTTCTAACAGACCACAGTCAGGGAGGACTCTATCTGGAGAAGAGAATACCTCGTCTATCCCCATACACTGGTGCTTGCCTGGTGCAGTGCTGCAACACAAGTGGGAAAAGCCAGGGTTTATCGGAAAGCAGATGACCAAGAAGAAGCCTACCAGCCCATGTGGACTGCCCAGGTGCCCCCCTGCAGAAACCTCCACTGCTCCAACACCACACACAGACCCCAAACATGGGGAAGTGAATAGTAAAGGGAAGAAACTGGTGTCTATCATTGCAGCAGGGCACCTGCACCCAGGTACAGGCGTCCAGCCCATTTGTCTCCGGTGGCAGGCAGCAGTAGTTCACTCATGCAGAAGCATCTCTTATGAGGCCAGGGGTACCCAAAGGCTGTTAATGAGTATCACACTTCTCAGAAATGTCTCATAAGTCATTCTGGTGTTGCCATGAGAGGAAATTGCATGGCAATAAAGCAGAATTATTTGGTTCTTGTTAATTAACCCGAAAGGTGGTAAACATTAACTATCTTTGAGAATCATGTGACCCATACAGAGGTTCAGGTTCCCCTCTCAGCTCAACACTGTTCTGGTTTTTTCATTTGGAGGTTTCCAGAGGCAGGCTGTCTCAAGGATTCTGTAGGATATGACAGCATGCTGAGAGGGAGTTAAATGTCCAGCACAGGAAGGAAAAGCAGCAGCTATGCCTCTCTGCATCATTAATCACTGTCATATCCTTCGCCCTACAGCAGTGCGGGGAGTTGGTATGACAGCACTGGCTGCAGCAGCGTTCACCTTTCCAGCAGAGCAGAAAAAGAAAGGAAGATCCACACATTCCCCTGCATCTTCACTATGCATATGACCACAGCTTCACTGGGAGATCCGTGGTCCACATGTGGCACAGTGAAGTAACTTGAAAACGTCTTCTGGTTAGAGGCTTAGGATCAGCATGGCTGTAGGGAGCGTGCAAAGGGACCCATTGCTCCTCTGTAGCACACAGGAAAGCCAAGGCCAGGTCTTCTCCTCATACCTTGTTGGTGACTGGGAGAAGGTTCCCTTATACTCCTCTGCTCCAATAGACAAGACTGGTGCTGACAGATGCCCGAAACGCATCACTGCCACTCATGTGACCTGTAGCCAGTCATACACTTGGGTACCATCTGTCAGTGGTCACCCTGGTCATATGGACAGAGCCACAAACCCCACATACATGTTGGCCAAACAGCTGTGAAATCCTTATGAAACAGGTGACACCTACCACCGGCATGGATGTGACAACATTTACAGCACCTCTTCTGCCTGGATGTAGCAGTGGCTTGAGATGTCTAATGGATAAGTCTAAGACTAGAAGGGAGGCTCCTCTGTCCTGGGGGTCCGGCTGTGTGGTTCCTCAAGCCTTCCCGTCATTGCATGAATCACAGCCACCTCCAAGCTTGTGGAAGAGGCAAGAGCGCATGTCTCATGAGGTAGCCAGCTAGTTTTGTTTCTTCCTGTCTGCTCTAGGGCATCTCAGCCCTGTTTTTCAAATGCTTTATTACAGATGCCTTCAAGGATCCTAAGTTTTTCCGGGATGTGGCGACCATCTTCCTACTCATCCCTGCATATTTGCACATCTAAAAATATAATTGCTTTGAAAAATGTCAGCTGGACAACTTCTGCAGCATAAACATGGACTCTTCAGCATTATTTGTTCCGGCACAGAAATGCAATTGTATGTGCACCTTTGGAAACTGAAGCTTGGGCACATCCCTCTCCAGTGAACATCATGGTTCTGTTAAACGAACATCTAGGAAATCACAGATTACACATTTTTTAAACTTGACTCCATACCCACAGAAAACCATCTCCTGACCTGAGCCAGCAAAAAGAGATGAAGCGCTGTTGGTTTTGGGTAAGAAAATGAGACAGTGATGGTTTATGAATGCACTGCATTTGCAAGGCAAGTTTTTCATAGTGGAGGAAGGCGGGCAGTCTACAGGGGTGGCTTCTGTGAGAAGCTGCTAGAAGCTTCCCCCATGTTGATGGAGCCAATGCCAGGCAGCTTCAAAATGGAGCCACCCTTGGTCAAGGCCAAGCCCATCAGCAGTGGAAGTAGCTCCTCTGGGGTAACAGAAGGTGTACCAGCTTGGCCAAAATTTGGAAATACATCCTCTGAGAGAAAACAGGTTACAATCACCCCTCCCTCCACCAGGTTCAGGAAAAAGAAACTTTTTCCTCGAAGGAAAGTGAAAGACATAAAACCTATTTATTAACAATCACACAGGAAAAGGATAATAATGCTAAATAGTAAATCCCCTCGCTATAGAGAGAAAACCTGGGAAAAATTCAAGTCCTTCCGTAACCTCTTCCCTCCTCCTTGGAGCTGGGACGGGGTTGGCCCCTCCTCTGCCGGGGCCTCCACCTCGGTGGGAAAAAAAATGTC
This sequence comes from Ifrita kowaldi, assembly GCA_013398055.1. Taxonomy (NCBI): domain Eukaryota; kingdom Metazoa; phylum Chordata; class Aves; order Passeriformes; family Cinclosomatidae; genus Ifrita; species Ifrita kowaldi. The sequence continues at coordinate 132,269 of VZRS01003303.1, read as the reverse complement.
CCGATGTGTTCTGATGTTGAAACAGTCCAGGAAAAGAAAAGGAAAATCCAAATGTCTAAGAAAAACTAAATTCAACTCTCCGGAGGAAAAAAAACCAGAAAGTTGGAAAAAAAACAGGGTGCTTCTCTGCTCCTCTCGCCACACCGGCCAAACCCAGAGCAGAGCACTCTGCTATCTGTGTCCTTGAAATTTTTTTTCTTCTCTCTCTCCACTCAGGCTCAGTTTAAAGGCACAAAGTTAATTTCTGGGCATAGAATCAATCTCTGGGCACAGAGTGGCATAGGGAATACAACACCACATAGTCACCCCAAGAGAGAAGGGCAAGAAGTTAATGTGTAGGACAGGAGAGCCAGGGAGAGGAGTGAGAATATGTGAGAGAAGCAACCCTGCAGACACCAAAGTTGGTGAAGAAGAATAAGGAAGAGACATTCCAGGGACCTGCGGTGAAGACCATGGTGAGGCAGGCTGTTCCCCCGTAGCCCACAGAGGTACACAGCAATGCAGAGATCCACCTGCAGCCCCTTGAGAAATCCAGGCCAGAGAAGGGGAAGAGTGCGAGGAGTCCTCCCGCCGCAGAGGAAGGAGCAGCAGAGACAATGTGTGATGAACTGACTGCAGCCTTCTCCAACTCCCTGCATTTCTGGGGGATGAGGCAGAGAAACTGGCCAGGAAAAGGGAGAAATGGGGTGGAAGGTGATTTTTTAACAATTAGTTTTATTTCTCATTACCCTACTCTGATTTGATTGGTAATAAATCCAACTGATTTCTTCTCCAAGTCAAGTCTGTTTTGCCCGTGATGGTAATCAGTGAGTGATCTCTTCCCGTGCGTACCTCAACCCACAAGAATTCTCTCCTCTGTCCAGCTGAAAAGCAGAGTGACAGAGCAGCTTTGAGGAGCACCTGGTGTCCAGCCAAGGGCCACCCACCACAATGGACCTCAGAGGCAACCATACAGCTGCATTTTAAGAGACTCATCAACCCCCCAACCTAGGGACAGCCGTGGGTGCAAGGGCAGTAAACAGTGCTGAGGCAGTGCTATAGTGCTCTGAGATGAACCTTGTGGGAGGGATGTGAGGCTGTCCCAGGGATAAGACAATGTGAAGGCCTTGAGACACCTTTGGATACAGGCCCAAACCTAGTTTGCCTTTCTCTTTCCATCGTTTTTCCTTCATGCTGCTGACAGCTTCTTTACTGCACTGCTGCACTTTAGGGTCACAAGTGGAGCATGAAAGTAAGAGCTGCACGGAGATCCTAAGAGGGATAGCATACTTGCTCTTCTAAAGCCAGTGAAGATGATCCAATGCCCCACATCCATTCTAGTTTTTGGAGCAGAGAGCACCATAGAGGCACTCACTTTAGGGACGCTGGGGCCAAATTTGTCTCTGCAGTGGTCCAGGGAGTGTGCAAAACAGGAAAGAGAGGGTACATGAGCCCTGCACCTTTCCAATAAGGCCACAAAGAACTCTCAGTGTACAAACCACATCATGTCTTTTTAAATCAGACCTGACAAATGCATCACTGCTGAAGATCAAAGTCTGTGTGGCTTATGCATCTGGGTCCCTCAGCCTGCAGGAAGTGCAGGAATGCGGAGGTTTGTGAAGCAGATTCAGAACCACTGAAATGTAGTATTTTACTTCCAAAACAGAAGATGCACAGCATGGTGAGAAGAAAAAAACTAGGGGCGGTCAGGAATTAAGAAGAAAACAAGACAGGGAAGACAGTGAAGCTTAAAGAGAGAGAAAGAGAAACAAAGCACAACAGCTTTGGGCACCAGATAGTCAAAAACAATGTTTGTCGTTGGCACTGGTTTGTAATTTGAATGTGATGCAAAGCAAAATGAAGAACTGAATCTTATACCCACACCCCTTTTGACACACTGCTTCCTGTGGGCAGCACAGCATGGTCTGCCATAGCCAGCTGCCAAAAGGCACTGGACTCCTACATGTTTGATTGGGAGATCAGAGCCAGGCTTGATGCAAGGACACCTGAATGGTGGCACTCAGAACAAACACTTTAGGACCACAGGAGCCTACCTCTGGTGCATAGGCACTTTTTTTGGTCTGTGAACAAGATTTTAAAAGGCAGCTAAAGATAACGACAGCCTGCAAGTTCTCTATATTACATTACAAAGCACCCGTGTGTGATGTCAACACTTTTAACGCAAATGTGAGTGTTAGTTCATTGATAACATACCAACTCAAGTGTATCCCATTCACAAACTTGCATTTAAGATGAAGAAAACTAAGAGCATCTGGCAAATCGTGCTAGTGGATACTGGCTGAGCCCTGTTGATTTCCTGGAAACTCTCTGATGAAAAGGGTCCTGCCCACACAACAATGACCAGACTCATCTCTGGTGAAATACATACATTAGTCATTTCCAGGAACTAACTGTATTTCAGATAAATTCTAAATTAAAAGCACGGCACCAAATCCCTGGTGAATGGGAATTATGTGTGAAAGTTTTCGTAGCAGGGGGCCCGCAGGGGGGGCTTCTGTGAGAACCTGCTAGAAGCTGCCCCTATGTCCAATGGAGCCAATGCCAGCCAGCTCCAAGATGGACCTACCAGTGGCCAAAGGTAAACCCATAAGCAAAAGTGATAGCACTTCCGGGGTACCAGATTTAAGGAGACACCAAGGTCAATGAAGAAGAAGGGGGAGGAGGTGCTCCAGGCCACAGAGCAGAGATTCCTCTGTAGCCTTTGGTGAAGACCACAATGTGGCAGGCTCTGCTGCTGCAGCCCATAGGAGTTCACGGTAGAGCAGAACCTAAAGAACCTGCAGTCTGTGGAGGACTTCCTGCCCAGAGCAAGGGGATGCCCAAGGGAGGCTAAGACCACATGGGAAGCTCATTCTGGACAGGTTTCTGGCAGAACCAGTGGACCCATGGAGAGAGGAGCCTGTACTGGCGCAGGTTTGCTGGCAGGACTTTGGATCCTCCAGGGGACCCAGGCTGGAGCAGTCTGTGCCTGAAGAATGGCACCCCAAGCAGAGGACCAACACTGGAGCAGTTCATGAAGAACTGCTGCCCATGGGAAGAACCCACACTGAAGAAATTCATGAACAACTGTCTCCCATGGGAGGTACACCATGATGGAGCAAGGGAGAAGCGTGAGTGCTGCCCCCACAAAGGAAGAAGTGGTAGAGACAATGTGTGAAAAACTGACTGTAGCCCCCATTCCCCATCCTCCCGTGCCACTGGGGGCTAGGACGTAAAGAAAATCAGGAGTGAAGATGTGCCAAAAAGAAGGGAGAGGTGGGGAAAGGTGTTTTAAGGTTTATTCCTATTTCTCATTATCCTATTTGTGACTTTAACTGGCAATACATTAATTTCCCCAAGCTGATGCTACTTTGCCTATGACAGTAACAGCAGAGTGATTTCTCTGTCCTTAACTCACAAGACTTTAGTTATAATTTCTCTCCTCTGTGCAGTTCAGAAGGGGGAGTGATAGAGTGGCTTTGACGGCCAGCCAACGTCAACTCACCACACCTGGAAGCAAAACACACACCAACCATTTTGTCCTCTATGTAGACACCACAGACACACTTACTCCTCTTGACTTGCTTCCTCAAAGATATCTCCATGTGTGTATCTCCACAAGTCCTGAAACACTAGTGTTTGCCTATGATCAGACCAAATCAGCAGATACTGCCCCCAGATAAAAAGTTGAGAAAATGCACATGTCCCAAAAAATCAAAAATATCTCATCTCCTCTCCAGGAGTCTCCTGGTCTCCCATTCTGCAGATACCCAGCAAAAGCACAGCAACCACAAAGTGCTAAATTTCAGCTTCATGCTGTAGCTTGAAATTCTCTTTTCCTCTTTGTCCACTGCTGTCCTCAAGGTCAAGACCCTTATAATACCCTCCTGCTTCCCAAAGAGTCTTGCTCCTGAGTAGCAGCAGGGGACGTTCAGCACAGACAGATTGAGCAGCATTCCCTAGGAAAATGAAGGACCTCCTAAAAAAAGATGCAGTTCTCTAGAAAAAAACACAACAGTGTCTTGTAGGAAAAGCACAGGTCTGCTTGCTCCAGCCTGCTCTGCTACCCAAGGAAGAACAGAGGCTGTGAGCATGGAGGAGGTGACCAAGTTTGAGACACATAAGGCAATTACACAACACATGTTGTCTTGACATGAGACCTGAAGTGCCTTGATACCAGAAAGTGCAGACGAGCATTCCCATGTTTGCAGACATCATGCCAGGGCACCTTCCTTTCTGGAGATGCAGAACATGCCATGAACCTAGGTGAACTCACAGAAATTTACTGTAAAAAAGAAAAACAGGTTCCTTCTAGTACAAGTTCCAAAAGCAGCAGCTGCATCAGCTCTGGACTGTTTTGAAATTCTTTTCTCCAAAAAACTTACTGAAAATGAAACAAAAATTAGTGTGAGGGGAGTAACATGGATGTTTTCTTGATTCTCAGAAGTGCTTTGTTACCAACATCCCCCCACGGTAAGGGGAGATGAACTGTGGCCAAGATCCTTGTTCTCCTTTTTTTTCCCTCACATTTTACTCAACTTCTCCTCTCTTTTTTAACCAGACATGCTACACCAAGCATTCAAAAGACTCTGGGCAATTACATCTGTAGTACCTCAGTCTGGGAGAGAAAAATAAGCATGTTTCCTCCTTGACTTATGCTGGCACAACACCAACCACACCTATCCAATTACTAAACATTTTTATTGCACCTTTAGTAGATCAGTTACAAAGGCAAAATCTTCCAGAAGGGCAGGCTGGAAGGAAAGCGAAAGGACAATTAAACGCTGCTCCTCTGTTGCAGTGTCAGGGCCAGGTGTAACTTTCTCAATTTCCACTGTAAGACATTGGCAAATAACCTGGCTTTCCTATGGTAAAATCTGATGCTGCTGTGGCTGGAGTTGTTGCCTCTAGCAGCTTCCTCATTTCTGCAACTGGATGCACCATTTCTTAATGTTGGACATGACCATCTGTGCCATGGCTGTTGCAATATTATCCTTGTAGCTGTACCTTTTACTGAATGACACACTTGAGTGGTCAGGAGACTTAATATTGGTTTCGGGAGACAGAAGTTTGTCTTAGATATGCTCACAGAGGCTTGGAGAGGTTAACTTGTGAGAATTAGCACAAGCTGCTGGATCTGGTTTCCTGCTCTTTTTTTCCTTTTCCATCTCCTTTGTTCTTCCTCTTCTTTTTCCCTCTTATTTTCATGTTTCCTCACTCTCCATTGCATGCCTATGAGGAAATGGAACCTGAGTGACTATTGTGCGCCAGAGTCCAAAGCCTGCCAAGTGCAGGTTTTTCATTGGTTAATGCTTTGCAATGCCACACTCAGGATGTCCAGCATCAGACCTCCATCCTACCTTGGGTCTCACCACTCAGTGGCGTTTCCTCCAGCCACCTGGCACATGCACTGGCACACAAGGATGAAAAGACAAAGCAAGCCCTGGAAAAGCAGATTCAAGGCTCCAAAGTCCTTGAACTGCAGACAGGTAAACAGATATCGAAAGCCATGTGGAGCTGGGGGGCATCACACCAGGACCATGTGTCACAGCTCCAGCTCATTCATCTAGATGGACACCATTATTTATGACCAGCCTAACTGGTCATCCTGTCAGGGATTACTACTGCCCATCTTTTATACCCTGCTTCCCACCTGTCCCAGCAGCTCAGAAAGAGCTGAAAATGTAATTTGCTCAGCCTCCCAAATCTACTGCAGGTTTGACCCAGAGCACACCCTGAGTTCACCTCCAGCTCTGGGTGAAGCTCCTCCCTACTGCTGGCACATGTTGCTCTCACCTAACAGGTAACCGAAATCAGCACAAGCAAAGTCCAAAAAAATAGGATGCCTTCCACCACAGGAGCTTTAAAGGTGACTAAAGCAAGGCAAATTTTCATTGAATTCCCACTCAGATGTTCATGAGGATCATGACATAGCATACAGTCCTTTTTACTGGCCTACACCTAAGTGGTACTGATTAATTCTCTTGAGGGCACCTAAATTTAGACCTGCCAACTTCCTCTCCCACATTCCTCCACACATCCAAGGGGTGTGGCAAATACATACTTATTTATGCATGGGTGGCACAGGCATTTGTTGATGTCTCCAGATCTTTTGCAAGAGAAACTATCTAAGGACTGATTTTTGAAGCTTACATTGCATTTTCACTCTGTCCCTCCTCAGCCACATTTTCTGACTTTTAGAAGCAAGCAAACACACCTTCCTGAGTGTCTTTAAGTGTTTCCTGCCCCCTCCTTTCCCTCCCCCCCCCATATTTGCCAAGAGCCATCTATTGGCCACTGTCCTATCCAGTGACATCTGGGAATAACACATCATATAGAAGTCTGCTGAAGCATGAAATTCATGTGATTTTCAATTTCTCCACAGTCAACTTGCACATTTTTAAGATCCACTCTCCGGCAGCCTCGGGGAGAGAAGTATGAAGGCGGGCAGGAGTGAGGGCACATGAAAAGCTGAGGCCCCCATGGCTGAGTGACTTTGTACATGGGACAGCTACAGCATTGTTGAGCTAAACAATGAGACATTACATAATTAAAAAAAAAAAAAAAAGACAAAAATAATATGAAAACAGGGTGTGTTTTCTGGGTGTGTAGATTTTTTTTCCCCATCTAGAGGATGCACATTCTTCTGCACCATTTTTATAACGCGCTGTCATGATAGTAATTACTACAGTCTAAGAATCAAACACAGATCACATAAATTATATTACCGTCCAGTTATCTTAGGCATCCATACAACAATCCTACAGCAACATTTTGGACGTCAAACTCCTGTATGCCCACATCAAACTGCTGTATGCCCAAGCCTGTACTCAGCTGTAAGCACACCAAGAGGCAAGTGGCCACACATGGCACCTGAGGAGGGGGGCACCTCTCCTTCCAGTTTGGAAAGGGTTTACCTACCTACACTCGCCTATAGAAAGCTGTGGGTTTCTCAGAATTTACTATCTGGGTGGGGTGTTTCCTGCCATTGCTTGCACTGACTTCTGCAAGAGCCACACGATGCTAGGCTAAGCTGGGGCCTTCAGGAGTTGGGACTCCAAAGGCAGTCTGGGTTTCTTATCATTTTATCCCGCCAGGCAGCAGGTTGTAAAGCAAGGTGCCCTGGCTGATGAGGAATTCCCACTTTCTCTTGAGGAATTCCTGCTTTCTCTTGAGCCAGCAGCAGCAGCAGCTGCACCTCCCCAAAGCAGCACAGGGCACATGTACCAGCTGTGTCTGCCAGCCACAGGGTATATGGACACAAGGGCAGTAGGGACCAGCTGGAGGAAGCTGGAAGAAAATCTCAAAGCCAACAGAAACCACTAAGCCCTTGTGGTGCTGCTTCTCACCCACAGGCATCCTGGCTCCTCTAGTGATGCTACCAGGGAAAAAAACAGGATGCTTATGGCATCAAATAGGCAGGAGAAGAAGCACGGAGAGTAGCATCCAAAGTGCTTCAGGTAGGCCAACCTACCACAACCGGAAAGAGCTAAACAGGAGGTGACCTGCTGTGGTGCAACTAAAGCTGAGTAAAGAGGATGCAACCACAGGACCAGAAAACAGCTTACTAGTTCTGCTTCTGTACTATGCCATACACTTAATAAACACCCAAAATAAAATCTTACTTTCTCAGTTTCCACCACAAGCAGAGCAATATATCAGGGCACATCCCTTATCATCCATGTTGGGATGGGTTGGCACCTGTATCCAAGCCAAACTGTCTTTTGTTTTCGTTTTCTTTTTAAGGAAGAAGTGTCTTTTTTATCCAGGGCCTGCACTAAGTCTTCCCATCCTCTGCTCAGCTGTATCCCAGAGCAAACCCTTCATAGGCTGGTAGCCCAGCTACTAAAACCTCCAGAAACAGCCCACTCGTGACATACCTGGCACCAGTATCCCGAAACCTGACCTTTCCTGTGTCCCATGCAGTGGGAGCTGGAGTCAGCAACCTCCAGAGTCAAACATGAAATCCCCAGCCCAACAGAAGGAGACGAGGGCTGTGGCAGACCTGTTTTGCACTGGGGGGTGGGCACTGGCGCAACATGTGGTGAAACAAAGGATGTCTCCAAAACACAGAAAAATGAATGAGATAGACGGGAACTTAAGGTTCCACCACAGAGTCTCCTCGGCTGGGAAGGCTGACCTGTTTCTGTGAGGAGTCTTTCTGGTCCTGGCTGAGACCCTCCATGAGGGGAGCTACGGGAGACGGTCAGTGTTTACGCCGGGCAAGCACCGCTCGCGCCGCTGTGCCTTCTGCGCTGCAGAAAGGCCCGCATCCCACAGGGAAACGGCGCCACTCCGTGCTTTTGGTGGTGGGAAGGAAAACAATAAGGGGAAAAAACGAAAAAGAAAAAATATTCCCGTGACTTATTCCCGCCTTCCAGCTTTGCAGCAGCCGCGCTCTGCCCGCATGACGGGAACAGCTCCCTTTCTCGTAAGGGGAGTAAAGCGCCGCGTCAGACAGAGCTGCTCCGGGGGGAACGGGAGGGGGGGAGGCCGAGCACTTCCTGCTCATCGTTACACAGCACTTTTTCAGCCTTCCTGGGCTTTCCTTTCTTCCACTGCTGCTGCCGCTTCTCCCTGGCAGGCGGCGGGGACGCACTCTCCCCTCCCGGCCGGGCTGCGCAGCCTCAACCCACATCCCTCGCCGGCTCCCCTCACCAGGGCCCCCCGGCGACCCCGGCCCCAGGGCC
>VZRS01003303.1:85930-123503 GCA_013398055.1 Ifrita kowaldi | reverse complement strand
AGGAGGCGGGGCGCGCCCCGCGCATGCGCGGCGCGGCGCGGCGCTGGGCATAAAAGGACGGCTGGGGCGGCGCGGGAGAAGCGCTGGGGCAGCGGAAGGCGAGGGAGGAAACCGAGAGGAGCGCGGGGACGAAGCCCTTGGTTTCTTGCCTTTAAGCCACCGACCCTCCTTTCCCAGCCGTCGCCGTCATGGTGAAGACCGTGAGCAGCCTGGTGAGTCCGATGGGCGAGGCGGCCATGGCCTTTAGCTGTGAGAGGGGCGGGCGGCGGGATGAGCATCACCTCCCCGACGGGCGGGCGAACGGGGAGGGAGCGCTGCCGGGGGCAGCTTGGCAGGCAGGGGACCCTGCTTGGGCTGCCCTGAGCTCCCGAGAGGCCTTGGCCTGCGGGAGATGGCGGGTGAGAGCCCGTGTGCTGCCCGGGCAGGCGGAGCCTGCTTCACCCATGCGGCGGGAGCGGGGGAAACCGCGCGGAGGGCTCGGTCAGACCAGAGGGAGGGAACAAATAACTGCGGGATCTGAGACTTCGGGGAGTCGGAACGAGCAGGGAGGTGATGCAATTTCACATTATGACAGGTTGTTGCTCATCGCACTTTAAAGTCTTAAGGAACAGGCTTCGTTTCTCAAGCGGGTAACAGAGAACTACAGCGACAGGAGGAGAGGACACAGTCTTAAGCTGCGTCAGGGGAGGTTTAGGTTGGACATTAGGAGGAATTTCTTAAAAGACAGGGTGATTAGACGTTGGAATGGGCTTCCCAGGGCGGTGGTGGAATCACCGTCCCCGGAGATGTTTAAAGAAGGACAGGACGTGGCACTCAGTGCCATGGTCTGGTTGACAGTGTGGTGTTGGGTCACAGGTTGGACTCGGTGATCTCGGAGGTATTTTCCGACCTAACTGATTTTGTGATACAGTGCCCTAATGTAGCAGTCCCGATTTGCCTTACGTACTGCTAGTGTGTAGGGGACTAGGTGGCTTTCTTGGAGTTTGGCCTAAGTTCTGTTGCATTTCTGGGTAGGAGATAATGGAAAAATGAATCCATTTTTCTTGACTTGAATGGAACTGCTAGAGCCCATTACCCATACTTAAACAGCAGGAGTTTCTGGCATAAGTAGTATCTCCCTTGTTACGGTGCTGTCTGACATACTCACTACACTAATGCAGCACATCACTTTTTGGAGATTCTGTGAATACAAACACATCTGTGGCTTTGAGATACAGAATAGTAATAAAGCCTAGACCAACACATGGAGAATACCCTGCTGCTGATGAAATAGCATGTGGTCTTGTGCATAGCAGCTGATGTGGTTGATAGACAACAATAAAAATAGCTGTAACTTAGGAACCCAAGTCTCAGAAGATATTCTCCGTGCAAACTTAGCAAGCTTTTCATTTCAGGAAAAATCCTGTTTGGCTAGTCTCGCCTTTTGAACTTGAAATTTGGTGCAAGTGTCAGTTTGATCTCATTTTGAGGCATCTGCAAGTGATGCTGTGTGGCATCCTGTGAGGCCCCAAAAAACTCGCTCTGCAAGGTCTTTAATAGGGCTTACAGTTGTTCATGTACTCTGAGTTAGACACAGGGGAGAAATACTGACAAGATATTCTCAAGAGGTCAAAACAACAAAAAAGACTACTGGCAACTTTAGAAAATCAGAGAGCTTTGGCAAAAGGTTTAGTGCAACATTCAGTCTACACAAAACACTTTGCAAAGCATTAACTTAGCCCATTCAACTTAGCAAACTCTAAGCCTGTTTGATTCCAGGTTACTCAAAAAATTCTGAGAAGAGGGAATTAGAAGAAGAAAAAGACAGAAAATAAGTAGAAAACCACTATAGAAAGCTACTAACTCCTGGGTCCCAGAGGTGTTCAGCTGATAAAAATTCCCAAGAGGAGCTAGGCTCAAGACATGTGCTAGCAGCATGTTCGACCTTAAATACCCGTTGCCTCCAGTGTACCTGTGATTGGCGGCCACTGTGTGGCTGGGATACAGTCTCTAAGGATGGGGTGTGTTGGGCAGTGCACTGCGTCACCAGAGCAAGGCCTGACCTGCCCCTTCCTCCACTCATTTGCACTCCAAAATGTTTTGAGACCTCAATCTTTCCAGTCTCTCACACATCCAAGTTTGTTTTCTGGGCTGTGCTCTTCTACAGTCAGTTCACTCTATAAATGAAAAGCATGTTAGACCTCTCCCAGTGGACCGCAAAAGTGTTGACATCTGATACATAAATATACAGAGTAACACTTGTGACCGCAGCTCAAAAGCCGGTGAATGCAGGAAGCTCCTTAAGATGAATAAAATGCCTTACCATTCACGTCCTGGAGAGAGTTGTTGTGTGAATGCAACCTCAAATTGTTGTTCTGCTTTGCATCTTTTCCCCCTTCCATTTGTGGTGGCACAGGAGGGGCAAACTTCTGGTGTAAGATTTGAGGTTTTTGTTACTCACAGGAACAGATTACACATGGCAAGTCAAACCTGGCTCTGAAGGAAGAGCCTGTTCTAAGTTAGCTAGACTTCCACCATCCTCCTAGTTGTGAGCATTGATGAATAGTCTGCTGTAGTTAAAGCACAGTTAAAGCAAAGTTTGTTGCTCATCCATGGAGAGTGGACTCAACAGTCATGCTGACAACAGCATTTTAACATCAGTAACACCCAGAGTATTCAAGCACAGTGCAACTGGGATTTCTGGATTAATTCCGGTTTTCAGTAAAGCAGATTTGTATTCTTTTCTGATACAAAGGGGAAAACCCATTCTTGCAGTGTCTGCAAGAGCTTCGATGAGTGAGACCTAGCTAGATGTGTCCCTTCTACCTACATATCTCTTCAGAAACAGACTAGCTTCTGAAGAATAGCTATTTTCAGGGTGCTTGACTGATCCCTCTGTAGTACCTGCTAGAGCACAGAAGGAGAAGTATTTTGGTCGGTTTGTAGTGGCCTTGAGATGAGTAACTAGTGTAACTTGTGAGAGGGTTTGGCTGTGGGATATATTGCCTATTATAGCAGAAGCTAATGGGGTACATAAACTTAAAAAGCCGGTGCTGCCGAAGCTTTCCTCTTCATTCTAGCTGCCTCACTTGTTCTTTGAGTTAAAGAAAATGCTGAAAAATTGCAGCTTCAGCTACAAGTGATAGTTTTAGAACTGGTGTGTGCTAGGGAGTTCAGGCAGTTGAACCTTTGGTCTGTTTATGCTAGCTTCTGTATTTAAAAAACCTCACTAAATTACATAGTAACCACTGGCAGTCAGCTGATGACTGGGCAAGTTCAAGGGTGACTTGATATGTGTTGAAAATAATGTTTACAACCAAACTTTAATCAAATCTGCCAGATAGTGTGGAACTATCTTATCTATTGCTGAGAGCAGCAGACTCCTTTCAGCACCATCTGTGGCCAGCAGCCTCCTTTTTGAAGCATTACCTGGTGCTGGGAACCTCTGAGGCACTAGAGGATTTAATTATTAAAGCTTCTTACTTGGCTCTTGGGAACAGATGCCTGCTACCAATGTGTTTGATGAAGGTAGCATGCCCTTTTCTGCTGGACAGCAATAGAAGCAAAATGAGGCCTTGTGTGTGCTCAGGGAGGTTGTAGTTAAATATTTAAGAAAAAAGCAAAAAAAAAAAAAACCCCAAAGAACAAACCAATATTGACCAGCATGCTAGCTGAGGTTTCCTCCAGTGAGCTGTTACCTGAAGAAAATGTTCTTCAGCAAAGCTGTAAGATCCTCTCAAAGCGTGACAAAATAGTCCTGTGGTGGGAGGTTCCCCTTCTGGTAACAGATTTTTTTAGTTTTTTATATGAAAGCTTGTCACTTCACAGTTAACATGGAAGACAACTAGTGAAGTCAGTTGGACAGGTCAAGCAGCTTGTTTTTTGTTTTGCTCCTGCTACTGTCTTCCTTCTTCCAGGGAAATTAAGCTCACTAACTTCTTGCTAGTTTGATATTTTTTAACTTGCAGGGGTAACACCTTCAGAGCCAGCATCTCTTTTAACTGTCCTACAGCAATTTTGGCTGATATTAGAGACGGTTTGTAGGGTAACACCTGATTTGTAGTCAAGACCAGGTCACCAGTGGTGAATGGTATGTGACCAGCTGTAATTATGATGCCATCCCACTTTCCCTTTGTTCTATGCAATAGCAAACCTGAGGTATGTGGCCATATGATGAACACATTCCAGGGCTGGACTTCCTTTTGCAGAATACAGTAATTATGTAGCTGGACAGGAGACTTACAGGTTAAAAGAGGATGGTCAAACTGGCAGCAGCGGGAAGTGGAATCAATAGATGTTACAGTGCAGAGGTCTGAGAAGCTATACCAAAAATCAATATTAGGATTTCAAGGCCAAAAGGAGTGAGGCTTGATTGAGGAACTTATACTGGTAAGTACTGGGAGGGAGCAGCCAGCGTGGATTGCTGTGTACAGGAACATTAAACACTGTTGGTGGGAATGGGTGCAGGAATGCATACTATGTCAGTACAGGAGTAGGGGAATGTAGGGAGACAAGAAGACTTAACTGTTCCCATCTCTTTCAGAATGAGAGTACATGGTGTGCAGTGTTACAACTGATCTTGTATCAGAGTAGACTGTGATGTCTAAGATATAAGGATGGAAAAACCAACATGGATGCCGTGTCTCTGAAGACAGCTACGTGGGGAGGGAAGAAGTCTGTTAACAGGGAGATGTAAAGCTGAGTGTATTTGAAAGTTACAGGAAGCTGTGGAGACTTTCACATAGGATTATACATACAAAAGAATGTTCATGCAGGATCTCTGCTTGCTTGTTAAATGTACTCATGTCCAGTTTGACTGTGTGCACTTTTGGCTCCTCACCTGCATGACATTCTTTAGCTTACTAGAGTCAAGTCTCAGTTTATTGTGGCTGGTTGCAGAAACTGGTATGAATTAGTTAATTCCTCCTGCACTGCAAAACCTACCCCTGTGTACATCTGGCAAGTAACCACATTGCTTTCAGTCAGCTGTTGCTGACAGGATTCCAGTGCCTTGCTCTCTTAAGCTGGGGGAGCTAAAGCAGCTATCTTTTGAAGTTTATACTAACAGCTCTCCTGAAGCTTGATTGCCAAGACAACGAAGTTGAAAATCACTGAAGTAGCTTGTACTTTCTTTGACAAAGAGTGTCAGGAAGTAGGTGGTCAGCACTTTCTGCTTCTGCCTGAGATATTTGTTTGCCTTTTGCTAGCATGCAAGTATTTATTACTTTTAGTGTCTTTCAGTTCTGTTAAAGAATTCACTTTCTGGCCAGCAAAAATGAGTAATGGCATGTAAGGATGTTTAGTTCCAAGGAATATTGTCCAGAGATGATTGGCGTGACTAAGTGTAACACACAGACTTGAACACTCTGAATAAGTATTGGGTGTTTATTTGTGTAGCCTGTATGTGTAGCATTGCTTTGGCTAGTGATGTCAAATGTGGGTTCACTTGGCAAAATAACTATCCTATGAGGTTGCTTTCAAAAACATGCTTTAGAGTAAAACACACAATGTCATTTTAATGTTAGCCATTGATTGGAAAAGTCACCAGAGTGGAGGACTGTACAAAGGTTTGTTTCTGTCTTTTTCAAATTCTGCAAAGGAAAGTCTGTCCCAGAAGAAAATAAGAGTCTTACTGCCAATCCAGAAATGAGAATATGGATTATAAAAAACTGTAGGGATCACATTTTGGGGATAACACAGAGCTGTCAGAGTTGAGCATCGTAACTAGAGAATTTCTAGCTTGTTTCCAGAATTCAGTGAGTTTGACTGAACATTGTGGTTGTTTTCTAATTGGAGAGTTATAAGACACTGACTGCTGCTAACACCAATGAAAGCAATTCATACTGGAGCACTTACACGATGGTACAAATAACCCAGTTAAGTGTTCAAGAGCTGCCATAATGATTAATGTGTTGGGTCTGAGAGCAAGCCAGCATTGGGATTAGTCTTATATCTTTAGGAAAGGAGGGGGAAAATCATTAATGTGTTCAATATTTTTTTATTTTGTAGGTTGAATTTGAGGCAGAACTGAAATTGGCTGGTGAAAATCTTATAGTAGTTGATTTCTCTGCCACATGGTGTGGACCATGCAAAATGATCAAGCCCTTTTTCCATGTAAGTAGTTTTTCTGGGTTTATTTCTGCATTAAATTGTATATAAATGTTTGTGTTGCTTGACAATAACATGGAGGAAAATTCCTTTTGCCTTATGTGATTGCCAGCATTTCCTGGAAAAGGGAGAAGTTGCAGAAGTATCTGTTTTTAAGACTACCCAGTGAAATAGACCGACCTTTGATATAGCTGGGAACTAATATAAGGTTTAGCTTTTGTTCTGGTGCTTACATGCATTTCAGGTCCACAGAGACCTGCCAGTTGCATTGCCTCAAGCGGTAGGATACAGAGAGGGAACAATCCTTATCCTTCTGTACACAGTTAATGTAACTTCTTCAGCTGCATTTAGGTGGCCATGTTATCTCCTGATAAAGTAGGAGAAGCAGTAGCATCTTTTGGTGATCAGCTGAAGGCTGCAAGAGAAGGCCTTCCACCTATGTTTTGGGATATGTGGGGCCTTGTGGGAAGAACAGGTTTCCACAGACTCTTCCAGAAACAGTCTGGAGCAGAACAGAAAATTTTTGCTGTGGTAGTAAAACAGCTGCTTTAAGATAACACAGTGTATTTCACTAGCAGTTTAAGCAGCACCAGTCTTTCAGTTTATATGAATGCATCTTTTCAGGAAACTTTCCTGGAACATTGTAACTGCATAGTTCTTTTTATTTCTTTCTAGAGTTTGTCTGAGAAGTATGGTGATGTGGTGTTCATAGAGATTGATGTGGATGATGCCCAGGTAAGGTCTGGGGTGGTGCTGAGGGAAGACAGCTAAGGACTTCCACACAAGTGACAGAGAATTCTTTTCAAAATGTC
Organism: Ifrita kowaldi; assembly: GCA_013398055.1. NCBI lineage: Eukaryota > Metazoa > Chordata > Aves > Passeriformes > Cinclosomatidae > Ifrita > Ifrita kowaldi. The sequence continues at coordinate 116,604 of VZRS01003303.1, read as the reverse complement.
TTCACACACACTGAAACAAAACGAGAATTTATTTCAACTTAAAATTGAAACATAGAGATTTAGCTGGAAAGAACGATTTTTTTCAGAGAATACCTGAACAGAACAAACTGCCTTGGTTATCAGCACAAAAAAAAACCTATGGCATGTGTATGGCATGTGTCAGATAACTTGGGAGCACTGACCCTTTACTTTGGGAGGGAGTGTTAGTCTAAGGTCTTAAGCTGCTTTGATGCAATCTTCATTAAACCTAATGGTTCACAACCTACTGATCTGTCTGGTCTCTCCACTGCTCTTGGCACTGTTTCATCTTTCATTAAAAATGAAATTAGGTCTTGAATTAAGTGCAATAAAATGTCTGCTGTATTGCAGTTTCAGCATTGTCAAATAGGTACTTGAAAAACGTCACATGGAAGCCCAGGAGCTGCCATAGGGCTCTTGCGTCTTACAAACAGACATCTGTTTTGATGCAGAGGTCTGTCTTTTCCAAACACAGAGTACAGGTTAAGATTAAGGTTTTTGCTGTTGCATGAATTAAATGTTGAAGAGGGGATCTTTAAGGCTTACTTCAGGAGATGTTAACACTGCACTGGTTTTGCTAGTGGTGGACTAGCAGAAGTGCTTTTACTTTATCTTGAGCAGTAATGGCTTTACCCTGTCACCTAAACAGAAGTCAGCTAGAGTGGGTTCTTAATTTAACATCCTTGAAAATATACCCAGTTGAAGTTTGCTTTTTGTCTCTTCCAGGATGTTGCTTCACATTGCGATGTGAAGTGCATGCCAACGTTCCAGTTCTACAAGGGTGGGAAGAAGGTAGGCTCTGCTTTTTTGGAACTGGAGCAGGCAAGCTAAACACTTGAAAGAAGATTGGGACTGTTGGACTACTTAGTCTGCCTTCTCTTGATTATGTCTCTGTGGCACCACTAGCATTAAGACACTCCTGAGAGCAAGCAAGTTCATCTTAGTACCGCAGCAAATGTAACCAGCAGTTAACTGGTGATGCAAACTGTGGTGTTCACAGGTAGTGAACTGAGTTAGTTACAGGTCAATCTTACAGGCCGAGCTTCATGAGAGATAGCGGGGTGAGATGTCGGTGTTAAGACTGCTGGTCTGTCTGCCTAGCACCCTGCTCTTTGGTCAGTGTTTGTTATCTGGATGCAGCTTGTGTTCAAGCAGAGACATGACTATAGGTGCCTATGGAATCCCACTCAAACAGAAGTCTCTAACCTGGCTGAGGTTATATACAACAAACAACTGTTTACCTTATTTCACACAGAGGCTGTATAACCTCTGAAGTGAAGGTCCTGTCCCTGTTAGAGGACTGAACAGACCTCTTGTGTCTGCTCTGTCGAAAGATGGATGAGATGGGATGCAGATTGTGCTCTGACAGCACAGCGGGCTGTCTGTGCAGGGCAGTTTGAGTAGCTCTCTGCCTGAACTTGCTGTGCTGAATGTGTTGTCTTAGGCTTTTAGTCTGCCAAGCAAGCTGAAGGTGGGCTTTTCTAAAGGAAAACAGTGCTTGGGTGTAAGTTTCATGGCTGAAGGGGATGGAACCTTGGATAGTTGAGTGTCACATGTAGGGTGATTTTCAGTTCAGTATGGGGTCAGTCTGAACCTTTGACAGTTCTGTTAGGGTGAACTTACGCAACTTTGTGATGTTATTGGAGGAATTGTGATTACAGCATGACAGTCAATGTGTTGCTTTTTATATCAAGCCAGAAGTTTCATGGCCTGCAGTGTAGTCTGCTCTGTACCTTGCACCCCTGTAGATACAGGAAGACAGAGCTGCTGGTTTTGAGACAGCAGAGCAATGTTGCCTCTATAATTTTGCCCTGTAAGCTGCAAAAAGAACAGTTCTCACAAGAGAAGCCAGGTGCAGGGGTAGGTCATTTGGAGCAGTCCTTCCAGAATTTGATTGGTAGGGTCCTGAGCAAGTCAAGGTGACTTTGAGCTGCCTCTGATACGTGGGGACCTTCAGAGTCTCTTTAAGCCTCTTTGAGTCTTCCACAATATTGATTGAGGATCAATGGTAGTCTGGAAGTGGATTTTGATAGTCTTTTGTCTCAACTTTTGCATGAGTTGGGTGGGAAATAAATACATGGACATCTGCAAAATACTCAGTTTTGAGGATGGGAAAATTTTTAGGTTTTAGCAGAGTTGAATAGGTGTGTATGTGACTGGATGCTATGCAACTAATGTTAAGAAGCATTGAATGCAAGAGTTCTAAAAATCAATCTCTTTACAGGTGCAGGAGTTCTCTGGGGCCAATAAAGAGAAGCTGGAAGAGACCATTAAAAGTCTAGTCTAATCTCCAGCCATGAAGATATTGAGGCATGACTGCTTTGGCTACATTACAGCCTGTAACTTTTCTACTTTGAAAAAAAAACCAACTAAACAAGCTAGCTAGATTAAGTGGTGCAAACTATCTTCTTGGTCCATGTATATGAATACAATAAAGTATAAACTCTTCACTTTTGGATATTGCTGTGTGTTTAACAAAAATGTTAAGAATTTCATGTCAGGTGGGTGTCAGATTTCGCTGTATTAAAGACTTGTGAAAGGCAACCTCATCTATTGTTGGCATGGGGATAGCCATGATGGTTGCTTTAGGAGAAGTCTGCTGCCACCTTACTCAGATGGTAGTCACCAGGCTATAATCTGGTTTACAAATACAGAAAGGGGAGTTGGAGAAAAGAGGGTGGTCCTTGGGTGGGATAGTTCTTTCTTTTGTTAAAAGACTTTTTAAATGTTTCAAGCTGCATTTTAGACTTCAAAGCTAAGACTTGTCCTTCCAGAGCATAATACCAGTCCTACCATGGAAGTGCAAGGTAGGACATGGACTTGCTGCCTTTTTGCCTTTTCAGTTCTGCCTTGTCATTGGCATGCGTACCTTCTGGTTCTATTAGTAACAAAGTGTGTTTAGTCTGAGTTGGGCTGCTTTGTTCCTAGGCAATACTCTGGAGCAAATGACTGAAGAAGTAAAACTTGTAATGTTTCAAGGTCAAGAGAATTTATATTTATATACTCTTGTAATTTTCACTTGATTGCACGCTTGCACTCTTAAAACATACTTGACACTGTGTTGGACAGTAAACTGGACTCTGTGGTCCTCCAATCCTGAATCTGGCTGCCTAGATGAATGCTGACCTGCCAGCCTTTTTATACCTGCCATTCACCTACTCCTGGCACTGTTACTAAGAACAAAGAACAGTGTTTTTTCCACTGTATCAAAATGGCTTCCTTGCTGGCTTTGATGTTGTCCTGTATAAGAACTCAGTAAAGAAGGGAGCAGGGTTGTACCTAGCAGTGGGTACAGCTTAGTGAGCTGTGCTGCTGACTGAGTATCGCTCATGGAAAAGCTAGACTTCCTGCTGCATATGCAGACAATGTGGAATGAGTGAGCCTCTTGTCTTTGTGGTAGGGAACTCACCCATGACTCAGCCTTACACTCACTTCACAAGCATGCATGAATTTCTTCATGGCTCTGGAGGACTGGGGCACTTGAACAGCTTAATGTATATGTTCCCAATTTGAAACAAGATTTTTCTAGTCCAAGAAGTGGCCACACCCTTTACTTGAGGATGAGCCATCAAGGTTCTTGGATTTAAGTTCTGAGTTGTGATTATGCAATGAGAAGAACATGGGAAACATTTTCCATGTAGCTCTGGCTGTTTGACTAAGAGAAATGCAGCTGTGTGTTTGAACAACTGTTCAAAGGTAAATGGGAAACTACTACCCCAAGTGGTGCCATGGACAGACTCGTGAGGAGAGAATAAAATGAAGCTGTAGCAAGAATGCATTATTAACACCACATCATCTGCAAACAAGCATTGCTTTTGGAAGCAGTTTCTGTGTGACCGATTTCTGGGCAGTAACTGTGAGTAAGAAAGGTTTAAAAAAATCCAGCTGAAAGTTCCAGATGAAGTTCAGTAAGATGCCCTGGCATCCCACTTCATCCTTAAGAAATAATACTAAAGTGTGCTGCAACATACAGTGTTTCTGCTGAGGTGAGGCCAGACCAGGTTGCTGCCTGTCAGAACAGGGGAAAGGTGCAGTCAGTGGTGCACTGCTGCATATGTGTTGAGTTTGACTTAACACTTAGTTTACTTTTTTAATAAGATGCTACTGTGCAGTAGCCTTAGACAATCCAAGTGACAGTGACTGGAAATTCAAGTCATGATTGGGAAGACCAGAATAGCTGGAATACCTCTTGTGCTGAAGCAAGGGGTGCAAAGCAGTTCTTAAAAGGGCAGTGAGTTCAGCTTCCTGTGCCACAGTATCTTTCCTCCCAAGAACTGGTATATAGGCATACTGTGGTGAAAATAGCTTGCATAGCCTAATTTGAAAGATGTTCCTTAAGGCTTGGCTCTTTGAGGAATATGCAGTGGGGATCTCCATGTTAGGTAAACTTTCCCTTTAAAGGAAACAATACATGTTCCTCAAATGCACAGTTATACCAGAATCTGACTGTTTGTAGTTGGTCCTTGTCATTACAGGTGATGGAAAGCAAAGCCTATGCTTTGTTTTGGTTATGTGTAAGGAGCCTCCGTTCCTAGAGCAGAAGTGCCCCTACTGGGAGGAGAGAACCCTAGTTCAGGATGGGAACTGGCTTGAGTCTTTCAACAGGCAAGGACAGGGTGTTCCAGTCTTTAACAAGCCTAGGTTTAGCAAATAAGCATTTTGTTCTAAATGGAATGGGCACGAGTATCCTTGCTAAAGCCTAGGGCTTTAGCCATATGCCCTCTCACATGGGTGTTAAGTAATGATACTTCATAGAGAGCTCAGTGGGTGCATTTTTTTGCTTGTTTTTTGTGTGAAGGTGTGAGGCCAGTATTGCTATGTGCCAGGCAGTAGCACAGCATTCACTCTTTCATTAAACTCTATGGTCTGCTGCTTGCATGAATGGAATTGGTTGCTTTGATCCAGTGATCTGAAAATATGCCTTTAAGAGAAAAGTGGTAGATGGCCAACTGACTTGAGTGTTTGGTAAACTTGATGTACATGGCAGAGAGAAAAAACAACATAGAAAGGTTTCTTCTGGGAATAAGGGTTTCAGGAAGAAGTTCTCCTCTCAGGCAGTGACTGCAGTCTGTGTCATTTGGCTATGAAATAGCTGGGATCTATGCCTTGCTGTCAAACAAGAAAAGCAAGATGTTTCTGTCTGCAGGCCTGTTACATAGCCTCCTTACAATGGGCTGGCCAACAGGAAGAGAAGTACTTCCTTGAGTACAGCAATTAAAACACATAGCTGGAATAATTAGGCTTAATGAGAGAGGACTAACTAACATGAAAGGAAGGGCCAAGGGGTCACAGTGAGTGGATAAGTGAACTGTGCGTGATAAAATCGCAGTGGAATCTCCTTACCTCCATCCAGGGGTTCTGAAAGCGCTGTTATGCACTCGGGGAAGTGTATGTCATGTATGTAGGGTGCTTAATCATCCACGTCTCTTCGATCTCTTGCAGCAGTCAACTAAGCTAGCCATCTGCTTTCCATTCTTTCCTTGACCTGAATGAAGTTAGACTTTGATTCCCCTCTGGAATGATTCCAGTAAGAGTATTGGTAATCATTTTAATGTTTAATTTCTCAACTGTTCAAAAGTAGCTGGTTCTGCCAAGCTAAAAAATTACTTCTATTGTTTTACCAATGCCAACAAACTGTGGCATAGCAGCTCCTGTGCTGAGCTCCATTGCCATGCAACTTTCAGCCACCCAAGGAATTGGCTGGAGGAGCATGCTGTTGAAATCCTTGCTGGATGAATGCTCTTGTGCTGGTCGCTGACCCTTGGTGAGAGGTGGGAGAGTCTGACCTGGTAAAGGTGTCTAACAAGATGCTTTTTCTCATGTACTTGTGTTCCTTTCTCCCTGGTGCTATAGTTTAGCACTTTTATTTAAACTCAGGTATCACAGTGGCTTTGGCTATTGTTTAAGTCCCTTTTGGAGTTGGCTGTCACTGGCTCTGTCTGATGTAGTGGCAGCTTCTCGTCCTCACCAGAAGCCACCCCTGCAACCTCCCCAGTACCAAAACCTTGATAAGGATGAACTAGATGAATTTGAGAAACTTGTAAAAATCTTGAGGAGATGTTGGGGAAGGACATCCACCTGAAATGCAGTTCTTCCTCCTCCAGAGAGAGGAAGCTGAGATGGTCCAGGCTGGTAGACAAACAAGGTGAGGAAGGCATGGGAGCTACATGAAGTCATGTCTCTAGCTGCAGCTGACAAACACAAGCTTGTGACATACAGATTGCCACAAGGTGGCCGCGGCTGTCTGTGGGTTTTATACGTGTGTGTATACACAGGCAGGCTCTGGGAATGCCTTGTACCCCTCTGGCAGTGCGGCGGTGATGGTAGTACCTCTAGGTAATGGGCTAGAGGGGAATGCATGGGGGAAGGTGGGCTCCTACTATCCTCGTGGCACCATCTGCCTGGCTTACAGGAATTGGAGCATTTGTCATGGACGTGACAGAGGTACAAACAGACTCTAGGGGCTGGTGAAGCCAGGCATTAGGTCCAAAGGCATAGAAAGAGGAAGAATTTTAGACCAGGCTTGGGTCATTTCCCCTCTGCTTGAGTAAGTCGACATTTGCTCAGGGAGACAATGAAGTCTGGTATTTCACCTTTCTTTGTTTCTAGTTCCTCTGAGAGGGGCACCTCGAGGAGAGCAAGGACCCACATCATGAACAGTACTCACAGTTGTGAAGCCTGCTGATAATGGAAACACAGTAGTTTGTTTTAGCACCACTTGGCAGAATTGCTCCAAAGGCTTTCAGCTTCCTAGAAGGTTGAGCCCACACTGAGCTAATGATAATAGGCTGAGGATAGGGACAGGAGGCGTCTCCCTGCACTGTAGGTAATGGCCAGCAGCAAGCTAACCTGTCTGTAGCCGATGGTGTGAGATGAGCAATTAAAGTAAGGGGTCATGGGAGCAAGATAAAAGCAAAGGATCTGAGGTATGGCTTGCTTGCTTCAGTACAGGCAGACATGGTGGCAAGTTTAAGGCTGGCTTTGATCCAGCTGGGGAATAGATCTCATGTCAGAATGGATACTGTGGCTGGGCGATGGTGTCTCATGACCCCTCCTGTAGGCACCGACCCTGGGGGGACCATGAGAGAAGCTCATCAGGCAGCAAAGCATTCCAGGGATAGTTCCCTGATTTCAACAACCCACAGCCTTCTGCAACAAATCCCAGTGCTTCCTGAGGCCGCCTTTGGTGTGGCAGGCCATGGTGAACTCCTCAAGGAGGGTACCCACTGTATCCTGAGCTCAGACAAGTTACTGCCACCAGCCCCCGCTTGACATTGCTTAGGAACAGGACACAAAAGTTGCATATTTACTAGCCTGGAGCAACTCTAAGTCTAGAGACCACTTCATTTTGCACAGGCAAGCACAAGGTGTTAAGCAGTTAAACCACTACTCTAGAAATAATGATATGTATAAATGAAGATCTATTTAGCCAACAAATGATGAAGCCTGCAGCTGTTTACATTTAAGATTAAATAAACTCTTCCTCTTGGTCTCATATATTACATCCTCCATTAACTGGGATACTAAAGTCTCAAGAATCCCACTGCTACCCTACTTGCAAAGTGTAACTTATGTAGTGGCACAAACATGGCCATGTGGACTGGAGAAAAGCAGCACAAAAAGACCAGAGATGATTATCATCACAGCCACGACTGCAAGGTGATTGAAGAACAGCCCCTGCACCCTGGGCAGAGCTGACAGCCTTTCCACCTTTGCAGACACATGCAATGGAGAACTGCTGTAGTGCTGAGGAGGACCAAGCCCTTGCACAACTTCTGACAGCCAGGGGGACCACCAGGAGCTCATCCTTTCTCGGAAAGCCTTTAAGCTCAGCTGCAGGGTGATAATGTTAAAGGAGGGGGTGCCTGGCACACAGCATTCGCCACTCACCGACCCTGTGCAGCTGTCAGAGGACAGGCTGGACTGCCTGCATGGCACTACCCATGCTCTGCCCCCAAAAACACACAGAGCCATGTACTGGCAGAAAAGCCTCTCCCAGCAACATATCGCTGCATCTTTGTTCTAGGCTGGGCATTGGCACCTTGTTCACCTTCATTACCCTGGTTGTACTCACAGGATTAGCTTGCTTCACTAGCAGGGGGAAACAAAGAGACTTTCATCCTACCTTGTGTCAGTGCCACAAGGAAAAAAACCAAAATTTTTAATATTTCCTTTTCGTTTCCAACATGTGGAAAAATCCAGGTGTTGTTCCACAAAGCTTAGAACTCTGAGGACAACAAAGCTTACAGTAAGAAACTACTGCAAGACCTCCAGACCGTGCCAGACAATGAGGTATATAATTGTCATTATTCATGTTGTGGCAGTGTTCCCGACATGTAACAGACAACTTGGATTTTCAGGAGGAAATAGAGAAGTTCCCCAGAGAAGTTCAGAGGCTCAGAGGTGTGTGGTGTGGTGTTGGTTTTACACATAAAAAATGTATTTTCATGGTTAAATAGCCTTGCAAAATCAACTGCAATTTATGAAGCATAAAATCTATATGCAGAAAGGGGAATGTACAGATCAGTATTTTAGGAGGAAGCAGGCTGAGACAGGATTATTCTGACTGACAAATCTTTCTGCAACTCTGACCAAGGAACAGGACCTCCATGTGGCTATTCTTAGTTCATTTCCCAGTCAACACTTTACTTGAAACAAGAGACTGTTAATTCACTGGACATAAAACAATTCAGTATTTTAGGATTTGCAAGCTCTTTTAAAATTCCTCAACGAATCACCACCACACAACAGCAGACCTCTACTCAGTGGATCTGAAGCCTACTGACAACAAGTTCCCTTTTCTGGTTTACACCTTTACATGATATGCAGTGGTATTAGTCCACAGATCTTCCTCAGTGGCCACTGTAAAACCACAGCACTGGAGTTAACACAAATTGTCAATTCATTCTCCTCAGAAAAAGCTACCAGAACCAAGAATCATTATTTTCCCAGTGGCCAGCTGACCTGCATTTCAGGGTGTGTTTTGTTAAGTTCACTCAGCAAGCATTGTCAATCTACATCTTAAATAAGGGATCTCTTTTTGTTGACATACAGAGCATCTAATCCTGGCTCTGCAAAGATACTAAGGGTGCTTAGGATCCTTCTTCAAGGATCAGCAATGAAACCTTAAAACTAACCAAAAAGTCCTCCACGGTGATTGAAAATGGATCACCATCACCTTCAATACCTGTCTGTATCCCGTAGTAAGAGGTTCTTGTTCTGTCTTTTTCAGAACATCTAAGATATTTAGCATTGCTAATCTGTGTGTCTCCTTTGCTTGGCACATTGTGTGTGTGCTGGACACCAATTTAATGCAGCTAGGGCCATCATATTGATCTCACCTTCCAGGAGAGCCAAGGTGAACACTATGGCAAGGTCAGCTCCAAGCTTGGACACCAATTACAAGTTTCTCAAGGAAATTAGTGATCTATTCGTATCACCTGTACTGAGATCCGCTGGGATAAAAAAGTGCTTGTAATATTTTAGTTCCTCCGTGTTAATCACAAGAAAGTGAAAGAGAGAGTGTTCCACAAACAGACCTATAACACAAGTAAAGTATTCATCAAGAGATTTATCTTTCCATATTCTCAGAATAACTGAGATAGCTACATTGTTTAATTAAAAAAAAAAAAAAAAACCAGCCAGCTAGAGAGGAAGCTGAAATCCCCATGTGTCGTTAGGTTAGCTTGTTTTCTGCTCCTTGATATTGGTTAAAAAAATCCCCCTTGCAAAGTTCTGGGCCACAGCAATAGGTAAACATTAAATGTGCCATCAGCTAGCCAAGCTTTTCGAACTGATTTTCCTTTCTACAAGCTTGCTCATAGAAAGGTTCAAGCTACTATCAAATCTGTTACAATTCTCATTTTCAGCAATTTTAAGGTACTTTATGTAGCTCTGGGAAGCAACTCTCTATTTCTTCAAGAGCAAAGGAATTGGAATATACTTAGTCTTATCAGCCAAATTATTAACAGAAGTTACCATCACCAAACATCCAGAAAAATGACTAAAACATACTGAGCGTATGATTTGACAAGTGAATTAAAAGCATTTAACAGAATCACATTCTCCTGCGTCAGTCTCCCAGGAATATCTGACCTTCACACTTTTACAACAGCTTTTCCAATATTTTCTCCCTTTAGCATTCCAATAAAAGCCTTTGGCATGTTCTCAAATCCTTCAGTGACTTGTTCATGGTACTTCATTTTTCCCTGTCAAAAGTAAGAAAGGAAATTACTGCATTTTCATCCACCAAAACTAAATAAATTGCAGCAAAATTTTCTCCATCATATATGTTTCATTCAAAACATGCAAGCTGGCATGCACCAGGATAACTGCAAAACCAGGTGGGCTCTTGTGAGGATCTGTTTTTGTTGTAAAACCTTCTACGTGGGGTCATAATGGGAAGCAAAAGTCCCTGCTGTAAAAACATACCAGGACAGATTTATTGCTACATGGTCCCCAAACAACTGACACGTAGGGGATCATTTCTGCAAAGCCAGGCCTGTCTCTACCCATACAGAACTATGGAACTGCAAATCCAACGATCAAAACCTGACCCATTCCAAATCCTCACATTTGTAAAAGCTACAGCCTCTTAGCCTTTACTGTTCGCGCTAACAAACTTCTCACACCCATGAACCAACTTGGCTACTAACTCAGCCTCCACCTCAAAGAACAAAATATAAGAAATTCCCTATTAAGTCCCTTTAAAGCCCAGCTCCCAATACTCCAAAAACATTCATTCTTCATAGTAATTTCACCACAATATACAATGGAAGTCCTGGCCCATACTACAAATGACTGAATGAGAAATACAGGAATTACTCTAAATACGAAAATCTTCATTACCAGATAAGTGTTTTGAATTATTCTGGATGCATGCTTCTTCAAAGCCTACATGTATTCTGTAATATATCTGAGTCTACAAGCTAATATCACATGTCTCAACAAAACAGAAGGGATCAGGCATATTTACTATGGTTTAAGTGTCCCCAAGAGTCTCAAAGATCAAGGCAGGGAGAAGGATAGTGTCATGCTGAGACCTTGCCTAAACAGCTATGACAAGAGATTTTGCAAAGAGGGTATTTGCAGAGTGAGTACACCTTACAGACAACTGCCTCGTCCTTCCTTCCTTCCTTACCTCCACGACCCACTTCAGCAGAGCATTCAAACCTTCCTCTCGGCGGTGGTCCCATCGGCTCACAATAAACCCTTCCATTTGAAGCTCTTTGAGGATCATTGGCATCTGCACATAAGGGCCTGCAAGAGAAAAGAACCAGCAAGACACTTGCAGTATCAGTTTCATTCAGAATAAGTCCCAAAGCATAAAGTGAGCTTTTAGCCAATAAAGACCACTGAATCACTTTGTTTCAGCCAGAAGCAACAGATTTTTTTTCCAAACAGAATTTCCAGCACAAAGGACCAAAAATTCATGGATAGACAGCCACCTAGGGAAACGAAGGCCTGATTCATAAAGCTATGGGGCTAAACATTTCTGAAAACAGTTTCAATCAGAAATAAAGTGGCCTCAGCTTCACCTGAGGGACTTCAGCTGAATCTCAAAAATACTGTTTTAACACCTTGTTTGACACCTTGCCAGGCTCTCATGCTCTAACTCCCAAAATTTAAGTTATAAACTCTAGAAAAACAGTTTTCTCAATCATAAAAATGTGTGATAGTCTCCTCATTCCCAAAAGCCTGTTCCATTTTTTTAAAGTGATCTGAGAGTCGAAAGCCAGTCAGCTGCCAAAGAGAATACAGTCCTCCCATTTCTTCTAGAAGGAAAATCTGGAAAATTTAATGCTATTGAAAATGAATATTCATTCAGCCACATTTCTCAGCAGTTTCATTAGTAGGTGAAATCTTATGAGAAAAAAAACCCAAAAACCTTAAGCCTGCATCATCTAAAAACCTGAGGGAAAACCATTATCTCATCTTAAAGTATGTACTACTGTATATATGGCATCATGACACCACACCTGTCTTCTGCTGATCTGTATCTGCTTAGGGCCCTGTGGAGTCCTGTTTTAAGTATTTTTACCACTCCTTCATTTCTAATCAGCTGATGTTCACCAGATAGTGTGCACAAAGGAGGATGAGTGCATGTACACACAAGGAGTGTGCTCCCAGTGTCCCACAGCAGCAGTTAATTACCCAAATGTACACACATATATACACTTAAATGGCACAGGGAAGTAAACAGTAGACTCCCATTATGTCTTTCTGCCATGACCAAAGAGAAAATCAATTTAGACACAATAAATCAGGCCCTCACCTTTCTGAGGCACAGAGTCATTGTACTGAGAGATGGCTCCACAGACTGCAATCCTTCCATATTTCTTCATCTGGCTGAGAGCAACAGTGGCAAATTCTCCGCCCACCTACAAGAACCAGAGCATGTGCAGCATTAGAGACAATGCAGTGTTTAGCATTGACTGTCAGAATCTGCCAACACTGCATTGTTGTACCAACAGGTTCAGTTTGGGAAAGCAACCTCCACTACCCCAAAGACTTGGTGGCTGCAGAAACCCTTGCATTTACACAGTGCTATGAGGACTCAATCTCACTCTTCCAAAAATTAGTTATGAATGGAGGGAATCAGCTTTAATTCCAAATCTACTTCATGAAGCTTGGTTTGGAAGCATCAGGCAGTACTAGCATACAGATCCCTCCTCCTAAGGGCATGTCCCTCCTACTCGTAAGGGTGCTAAGAAGCACCATCTCTGCTTTTCCCACACACCAGTCTGCACTTCTACATTTTCACATCATGGTGATGTAAAGTTTTTACTTAATGGTTCTCATCTCCAAAACAGGGATGTGCTGTGGAAAAGAAGCTTTTAATGGTGAGAAGATCTAAGAAAATTTACTGCTGTGGGTAGCTCTGCACAAAAGTTGGAAGGGAAAAGGAAGACCTTAGGAGCACGGGACATGAAATTTGGAAGGCTACTGCAAAGTGGCAGGAGCTCCAGCCACAGAGACAAGCATTTTGCCCCAACACCAAACATTCCTTTCAACTGCTAAGAAAGGCAGAACCTCAAGACCTTCATCCCTGGATTGGCAGACACACTGCTGAAGGAAAGAATTGCTAAAGAGGTGACAATGGCTTCTTTTATACTGGTTAGCTAGCCAGCGAGTTTTCGGCCAGTATATCAGCTAATACCCCTGTGACCAGGTATTATATTATCAGGTATAATGCATATGTTAGCTGTATTAGGAAATTAAAAGAGCCAGGGCTGGTTCTCTGGCTTGAAAGCAAACTGACATGGTTTAACTGCATCCATACTGTTAAACTTTCTTAGCCTTCAAAACAAGATGCTCACATTCAAACACCTGGCAAGAACAGTACACAGTCCCCATTAATTCCAGCTATATCTGGGAGATGTAAGAGACTTTCTGAGGGCTGCTCCAGTAGTTTTGCAAGTGGGCCTTGCTACTGTTTTGTTTACGGGTACCAATGCAGCCCCCATGACCACATAATGTGGAGCCACCCACACTCACTCCCCTACCAGCAACAGCAGAGAACTGTGGTCCAAGGTGGGGCCAGGAATAGACTGGATCAGTTAAATGTTATTGTGACCATCATCCCCCAAATTGTGCCATGCTTTTCAGAGAGTGAAGTAAAACTTCTCTCTCTTCATCCACAAACACTGCCAACAATCCAGCTTTGCCTTTTGGGTCTTGTTCTTTCTGTTACTGCCCAAGTCAGCTGCAGAAGTATGTGTGGGAAGGGAATAGATAAGCAATAAGCTCCTACAGAGACTATTTCCTGATTGCATGGATCTCCGTATTGAGTTCCTGGTGTAGACTTCAATAAGATGTATACAATATTGAGTTCCTGCTATAGTTTAAAGAAAATGACAGCTCCTCAAGGCAAGGCCTTCTCTCTGAACTTACATTGTCAAAGAAACAGTCGTAGCCATCAGGAGAGGCTTTACGCAGTGCTTCATCCAGAGATTTAACAGTCTTGTAATTAAAGGTTTCATCAAAGCCTAATTCTTTCAGATAGGCAACCTTGTCATCTGAACCAGCACAGCCAACCACTTTGCAACCCTGCAAGGAATGGAGAAAAACATTTATTAACATCCCCTGACAACACAGGCTGACACTCAGAGAGTGCTGGGTGAAGGACTCACCCTTAAAGTCAGGCTGTTGTCAGCATATGAGCTCCTGAAACATTCAACTAGATTTGCTGTGTCTTCAGGAGCTTTTCCATGTCAAGACCCTAGTGCAGGCATGCCTTCAGGGATGCTTGTCCTACTGATCATTCATGGCCTTGTTGCCCTGTTTTACAGCTAAGTCTTCTCAGGAGCAAGTATGAGCAGTTCAAGCCACTCACCCCAATTTTAGCAAGCTGCCCCACCACAGAGCCCACAGCGCCAGCTGCAGCATTAACCAGCACTGTCTCTCCTGGCTTCATCTTGCAGACCTCCAGCAGACCAAAATATGCAGTGAGGCTGCAAAGAAAAGGAAAGAATGCTCAGTGAGGAAAAGAAGACGACAGACAAAGAGGTGTGACTTGACCACACTGAACCAAAGTATCATCACCACCAGAACAAGATTAAGTTTTCCTATTTTGTGAAATACAAAACTTTATCCAACCTTCCTAATTTGTCTTTTTCACTGCCATGCCAGAAAAAACCCACAGGTACACTGCTGGGAAAGAGAATGTTGAAGCAGAAATCTCTCTAAGGTGAAAACAGCTTTCATTGTGCTCATTAGTCACAAGGAGAAACACAGATAACTCTGTGACAACTCAGTTATATAGTGGAAGAGATAGTAAATCCAACCTAGACAGAGGTCAGCTGCCAGTTGGTGTCTATCAGATTAAATGATACTCATCACAAATCAAAGTTGACAGAAAAAGATAAAAAGGGTGAGAAAAACTTGCTGAACTGATGGACTCACTGCTCCTGAGGACTACTGTGCACAGCTGTGGTTACTGGGTTGTCTTGGTTTGAGACAAATTTGAAGGAAAATGTCTGAAATGAACATCCCTCTGTTAGAAGTCAGATTCCAACAGTCCCTCCCCCACCAGGTTCCAAAAGAAATTCCTTGGAGGAAAGCAGAAAAAAACTGCTTAACAAGCGAAGTGCACGCAGGCACAGGAAAAAAGAATGAATAACGTTAAACAATAAAACCTCTCGCTGTGGAGAAGACCTAGGAAGATTCAGAATTCTTTGTAGGTGTGGCTCTACCCTCTCCAGAGCTGGGGTTCAGCGTGGGCCCCTCTGGGCCACAGTGTAGGGCTTCCCGGTAATGATGCTCTGGACCGGAGCAGAACAGACCCAAGAAAAGTTCTTGCCAAAGGAGCCAAGCAGCTCAGCTAGCAGGCTAGCTAAAAAGCAAAGAGTTTTAACTCTCCATCCCTCTCCTGAGAAAAGGAGCGAGAGCTGGGAAAAAGAGCAGGAAGATGCTTTCCTTGGCGCTGTAGCAGCAGGAATGCAGGGGACTGTATGTCCTTGAGCACAAACCACTCTGAAAAATTCGCCTGGCTTCTCTCCTTCCTCTCCTGAGAAACACCTTAAAGACACAGGAAGGCACAGGATTCATGTCTGGCATAGGGCAGACAATAGGGAATACAGTATTATACAGTCATGCCAGGACATGGGTAAAACACAGAATCATGAAGGTTGGAAAACACCTTCAAGATCATTGAGTCCAACCTTTGACCAACCACCACTTTGTCAACTAAACCTTAACCCTAAGTGCCACATCCAGTTGTTTCTTGAGCACTTTCAGGGATGGTGAGCCCACCACTTCCCTGGGCAGCCTGCTCCAATGCTTGACAACCTCTTCTGTGAAGAAATTCTTCCTGAGGTCCAACCTGAACATCCCTTGATGCAGCTTGAGGCCATTTCCTGTTGTCCTGTCACTTGTTACCTGGGAGAAGAGACTGACCCCCATTTGCCTATAACCTCCTTTCAGGTAGTTGTAGAGAAGAGTAAGGTCTCCTTGAGCCTGTTTTTCTCCATGCTAGACAAGTCCAGCTCCCTCAGCTGCTTCTCCTCAGATTTGTGCTCCAGATCCTTCATCAGCTCTAGTGCCCTTCTCTGGATATGCCCCAGCACCTCAAAGTCCTCCTTGTAGTGAGGGGCTCAAAACCGGAAACTATTACTTCAGGTCTCACCAGTGCACTAGTAATCTGTAGGAACCACTAAATTAGCTCATCAACTGGCCCAGAATCCCACAAAACTCTTCTTCTAATCTCTAAATTCAAGCTTAGAGCTTCCCACGTGGTCTCAACTGAAAGGGTTAACTGAATCCCTCTACAGGACATCTAGAAAAAACAGGCATCTTGACTGATGTTAAAATGAAATCTGAGATGTTCTCCACCACACACAATTTTAAAATAATTTTGAAAGCCTTTCAGGTCATTAGGACTGACTAAGTCCTGATCTCCCATAAAAACTACAGAGAATGAGGTAAGAAATGCAAGCAGATGACTGAGAGACTCCAATAGTAAATACGGATTCCAAAGCACAGCAGTTCTGTCTGCTGTAGTGCAATTTAAAGGACATGTATTTTGCTACACGCAAAAAGCATCTGTCTTTTTGTCTTTGTACAAGCATCTGTCTTTGCATTTTCGGGTTGATTCTGGAAATACAGTGATAGCAACAGAGCCCAATCAGAAAAAGCAGACTAATCCAGGTGCCAATGAAGTTTGAGATTTTACACTGAGGTTAACACAGACTGAACTAGATTCTTTCCAGCTCTTCCTGGATCCTCTTTCTGACTTATTACAGCTCCTCAAGGAGAGGCACAATAATCTCCAAGGTAAATCTTCTCTGATGTAGAAGATAGGCCAAACTTCATGCCCTATACAGGCCAGGGGCATGCAGAAGCACACCTTTTTACCAGCGTGAATAGGCAATATGCTGGTAGAACAAGACAAAGGTCATACAGATAGGCAGAAACCTCCTGCACACCAAAATCCAGGGGATAGTTGCCTTTTCATCTCCAAACTTACCCTGGCATGCCAACTGTTCCAAGAGCTAGAGATTTGGGGAGTGATTCCGGCCAACTGGAAGGAAGGGGTTGTAGGTCTTTCCCATCAGAGATAAAATGAGTTCTCCAGCCCCTGTCACACACGACAAAGGCTCCCACTGCAAAAGCAGGATTTTTGCTTTCTACAATCCTGATGAAAAAGTAAAAAAAAAAAAAAACAAAACCAAAAACACATCCTGTCAGAAACAAATCAATACTGGCTCTTCCATTCTTCCTGTAATTCAGAAAAGAAATATTTCATGTCAGGATTTCTATCCCATACCTGCTGATGCTGTCGGGGTCAAGTGCCTTTCCTGAAATGTCTACAACCTCTTACCAAGAGGGAGATATTGGCAAGATGATTTTAGATTCAGCCTCACCCACAACAAACCCCATTTTCCCACACAAATGCCAACTCTTTCTTTGACTAGCACCAGTTTGGTTTGAGATCAGACCAGGCTTCTGTGAGTTAGAATGCAAGAAAGAGGATGCTGGGATTAAAGCATGGAACAGCAAGGAGTTGCTGATAGGCTGTATGTTCTCAGACAACCTGCACCTCATTTAAAACTTGAAGATCCTGAAGATGGAACCTCTTGGGGTAATGAAACCAGATAAAAAGCAATATCTAAAATCAGGGAGATATCCATATCAGCAGTCTCTATGCCAAATGAAAATTCCACTTTCTTAGCTCAACAGGAAAACTGTTGGAAAGGGGTAGATAAGCACCTTACAATTATTAGAAACAGTTGACCTTCTGTTCATCAGACTTGTTTGTTAATTTATCCCAGCCCTCAATGTTTTTGCAGAGAAACACAAGAGTCAAAGGCCACAGATGTTCCTAGGCAGCAACTTACAGGCAGCACAGCAGGAACAAGCTGACAGAGGGAAACATCTGTGTAGCTAAATTACCATAAGATTGGGAAAAGGATGGATTTAAGGTTATATAACCCTTTGGCTAGAGCTGTATCTTTGGTGATGCTGAGGTATTCTCAGCTGGAGTAGATAGCATGCATGGTTGCAGACATGCAGCTACCAGCACATCAGGTTTTAAAAAATGAAGTTTAACATGTGTGGCAAGTACAATGGTTGGTCCTTCACACCTGTAAAAATTACCTTTGAAGAAATTATCACCAGAAACAACATAGAGATTTTATCAGAGGCCTAAATGCTCTCCAGAAAGGTAAAAGAGGTTCTTAGAGGAAAAACACATTCCAACCAGTTACAGGTAAGAATGTCAGTAGCAGAAGTATGTAGATTCAAGTCAAGGATGGGTAACACAGGCTGCAGATGTCTCAAGTGTCAGCACATTCCTGTTGAAATCTGCCATGTGCATTGACAACAGGAATTGAAGATCTTACCTGGCAACCTGTGTGCCTATCATTATGTCTCCTTCCTTCATCTTCCATCTGTAAGCTCTGTAACACAGGCAAACACAGCTTACTGTAGGCAACTTTAATAATGTTCCAGACACGCTACAAAGTAGTAGCAACTGTTTGACCCAGAAAGAGAGCATCAGCAGTGCTGTTGAACAGATCACAAGTAGCTTGTCATTGTAATGGCATAACCGGATGTTTTCCAGAGCCAGCTACTTGAGCATCCTGGGCAGGAGCGTTGAGGGGATGACAACACTGACCTTCCCAGCATGGTCCACCTCTACAAGAAGCTTGAGACTCAGAGAACTATCTCTGAATTTAGTGTCCACAAAGCATCTTCAAACTACCCAGTCTCCCTGTGCTTCAACTACTTCCTACTGGATATATCAGCAATGTCCAACTTAGAATATGTATCTTTAAGTACAAGTTTGCTAAGTTAAATTAAGCAGGAACTGCTACGGGTCTGCAGTCTCATTTGAGTACATTGCATTCCAGTTGAAGACATGACAAGGAACAGCAGCTGATTCCAAGAAAAGTCTAGGGCAGCAGAAACATTACCCCAATGTCTAGCTAAATCTGGCACAGCTCTATATTTTGAGTCCTGTAATTAACATGAGTTTTATAAAAAAAAAGACAAAGGCATTGGGACTCTGGCAACAGTGGGTGCTGCCAGTGCATGTTGTTTTGAGGTTTAAGTGGCAAATCAAAGGAGGCATTTTAGCCAGAAAATCAGAAAGGACAGAAAGGTATACCTCATGTAAGGGTCAACACTGAGAAACACCGATGCAAGCAGCAACTCTGCAATGAAAAACAAAGCAAATTCCTGGATATTAACAGTGCAGAACAGCATAGTGTCAAGAAGTCAGTTTTTCAGCTAAATTGATATGAACTCCTGACAGCTCAATGCCCCCACATCCCATCTTCATTCAGGGAAAACCCACCAGAAATGACTACTACATTCATTTATTTTGGGTTATTGGTATGCTGTTGAAAAAAAAACTTTCTGCAGTGTAGCTTTAGGAAACTATCTTATTTTCAACTCTGCAATTTTGCATATGTATCCTTTCTCTACAGAAGGGTCACACAGACAGAATTCCTAAGCAAAGCTCTAATTAATTTTGAGGTATATAAAATGTCATTCCAGGATTCAGCCAGAAGAGGGTGGTAAGACACAGGTCAAATACGAACTACTTGGTTGCCTTAAATAGAAGGCATTAGTTTACCTTTTCTAAGTAGCCTAATTCACCTTACTGTGTCTAATAACACTAGTTCTCGGGAAATACATTGTTAAACATGTTTTAAACGTCTCATTTACACAGCACTTTTAGCGGTTCATCTCCACCTACTAATATTTTTCATTGCCTGTGCTGTAGTGGTCTAGCTAGTACAAGCTAGGAATGTATTCAGATGAAAATACCTTCCCATTACTCGAGAGTGAGCAGGAAACCCACATAAAATAACAAGGAAGGCCACTGCCTTTAAAGGTGCCACTGTAGTATGACTTATGCCTCTTTTTGCTTTAGGGATTAAAATAGGAAGGAAGAAATTACTCCATGTTCTTAAATACCCACAGGCATGAAATTTTTAAGTGTATCTGTATAAGTAAGAAGAAAACAGATTTCTGTAAACATAATTGGTACTTTAATATCCTTCTGCACAATTCCTCCTACACACCTTTTAAAGTGTGCCAAATTTTGTAAATGACAAGTGGTGGGATGAGGCTCAAGAAAATATGGTACAAATGTCCATGTGAAACAAAAACTCAAAGTTCATTCTTTTATCAACAGCTCTTGTTGATAACAAGTTATCATACTCCTTACTCTTTTCAAAACAGAGAAACACAGGAATAATAACTGTCCTTTTTTGTTTTCTATTTATAGTCAACCTCTCTTCCTGTTGCAACAGATCAAATAAGATAAGGACTGGCAAAAAAACAGGCAGAAGTCTTGCCATCTTGCTTCTTTAAATAAAAGACCAGCCTTCACTGACTCCAGCCCTGATGTCTTTCAGTTGTAGGCTCATTCCCAGTGCAGTCACTGCTCTCCCCCAGCACTATCCTCAATATTTTCCCTATCAGCATGAAAAACTCCATTGAAAACATACTCCTATAGTGTATCATCTTCTCCATCTTTTTCCAAAGGATTTTGCAAATTTAAGTAGATAAAAACCTTTTATAGTAAAAGGTGTTGAGTTTTACTACAGTTACCTCATTGGTTCTGTGTCACAGTCCACTTCTCTCTTTCTACATTAAACAAATTCTGTTTTCCTCACGGCTGTCAGTTTTGAGGCCATATCACTTCAGTAACTTTCTCCACGTGCAAACACATTCGAATGCCTTTGCCATCAGGCAGCAAGTGCACTTAGGCAATGTGAAACTGTGAAAGGCGTGCTGCAATTGCTGTGTACTGGACTTAGAAGAGTTCAGTCATTGTTTCTAAGGGCGTTACCAGAAGGCAAAGTGTCTTTGAAACCACCAATCCCATCAGTATATTTCTTCAGCAATTGTCCTTCTCCCTTAAGGTGCACGGCTTGTGACAAGCTGCCAATTTTTGAAATTTCAAAGAGAAACATGCAGCTTTATAGATGCACGGCCACACATCAGCTATCAGATAACCTCCACAAAAATTAGTAATAACACGTAGCACTCTGCTCACCTCCATCCTTTAGATTTGGGAGCTCTATCTTTTTCAGGTCAAAGTCACTGGTTTTGGGAAAACCATCAAAATGCCGCTTTAGAGCCCACGCCTTGGCAATCACCATCCTGTGCAACAAACACAAACAAAGCACACCTGTCAAAGCGATGCCCATCAGTGCTGGGCTGCTCATGGGGCTGGTTTAGATTTCATGAGGCAAAACTCTTATCTCGATAACATGCCATCACACAAGAAGGCCTCTGCTTGGTTCTATGGTAATATCAGCAGATTAAGAAAATGTCAGAGAAGTCCCCTCATTGCTTTAGCAACCCAGATCTTCGTGCAACCTGCCAGACCTCCCTGCCTGCTGGCAGCAAGTCCTCGTGTGGGAAGTCAGCCCAACAAAACATGCAACTCCCACTCTAAAGATACTAAAGAAGGAAAATCTACTAGTTTTAGGAGGAAAAAAAAAAAACCGTTAAAAAAAAAACTTAAAAAACTTAAGTCTATTACCCCATTACCTGAACCTAAATTTTTACAAGCTTGAACCAAAGTGCAAGTGAGAAAAACAAAGGTAAGCAAGACCTCTTTCTGTGACACTCATCATATTGAAGGAAAATGCTTCTCCAGTCATGAAGCTCAGAGCGTGCAACTGGGAGCACACTGCTACCAACAGTTTCCATAGAAGACAGGAAACAAACAAATGACTTGCATTAATTCTATCCTCATAGGTCCCTTTCCCTTCTTATACCCAAGCGCACCAACAAGTAAAAAGAAAGAGAATCTTATACTTAGAGCAGGCAGGTGAAAACGGGGTCTTCTGCTGACAAGTCAATACCCTTCTGCATCCAACTCAGTCAGTGGCTGGACTCCTTCGGTCACACACTTTTCTAAAAGGGGAAAATGTCTGCTGTCAGCAAGAACAGCCCTCAGTACACTTCCCCAGGATTAAGTGAAAATCCACAGTAAACATAGCATAGGGCACACCCAGTGTGATTCACCTTCCGCCCATTAAGATTTAAGATCAATCCTCCAAACCATCCCCAGTTCAGTGCCCAGCCAGCTGCACAGGCACGCTATCAAGCATGCAAAGCTAAATGCATACACTGCATGGTTCTAGAATCCAAAAAATACTGCAGTTTGGAGAACAAGACTATCCACCACAACAGGAGTTTTTTCAAATCACATTTTACTCATCCAGCCCTGAAACTCTTAAGAGTTCTACCTCTGTGGAAAAATATCTAATTAAAAATTAATGTCAATTTCATTGCTGAGTTCATAATTTAACACAGCAAATGGCCCATACATTTGCCACTCATGGTCTGTGCTCTGACACGTTCACTGTTCCCAGCGCAAGGAGAGCTTGCGTGGCTAAGTCTCCATCTGCGAGCCACCTTAAGAAACAATAGCAAACTTTGGCATTTTGCCCCAACTATGTTGCAATGAGGTATGAAGCATGGGGGGGAAACTTTGTCCAGGGGACCGTCTTCAGCTTTTGTTCTTTTTGTGAAAATGCACAAGTATAACATGAAGGGTGAAAAGTGTAAAGAAACCAATATATAGCAACGTGTTCAACTACAAAACACACGAAGACAGAAGTACTAACTGGTAACAAGGACCTGAGAGAAAAAAAGCAAAACATGTTTATAAAGATGCACATGCAAGGATCACGGAGAACAGGGCAAGCTCTCCACTATTTAGATAAAAGAGTAAGTCACGAAATCCAGAAACTAATCAGCACTCAACTCACACAACTGTCCATGATGAAACAGAGATATTTCATGTTCTTCAATGACAAACACAACACAAGTGAAGGTTTCCTGCACCAGAAGTGTGTGCTCGGGAAATCACCTTTCACAAAACGAAAAAAGTATCATCAAAATCAACGTCAAAGCCTCCAAAAGTCGGTCAGTGGGCAGCCAAAGCCAGCATTTGTATCTGCCAGTGTACGTATTTGCTTTGGTATCAACAGTGTTTGGCTGTAACAAAAGATGCCATGACACTGCAATAACAACAAAGCAAAGCCAGAAAACATGTTTACAGGAGCAAAAGGTGTGTTCGAAGTAACACAAAACTGATACCACTCACTAGCTTACACTCACAGGCATTGAGAGGGATTTGTCCCACCTGTGTGCCCCGCATTTCGATAGGGACCCAAGTGCACCAACCAGGAATGACCAAGAACAAAGGGATGATGGCTAGGCTGGCAGCCATTCACTGATGTGCCATTTGTACCCCCAAGAGTAAGCCATCAGTGATTCAGAAATGCTTTGTCTTCCATCCTGTCACATGTTCGTGAATCATCAATATCGACTCCCTGCTTTTCGTCTCTTTTGTCTGTATGCCTCCAAGGCACAGCCCTGTTCTTTACTTTCCCATTATCCTATCGTAATAGCTTGAGTCTTCATGTCTGAGTACAGGAACTTGTTACTTGCTTCAGGCTGTCCTTTGTTTTCCCCACTTGGCCTTGTCAAACGTGCTGTAATAATGATGATCTGCAAATCTACATCCTATCAGTACTGGCCATTTTTGCCTCTCTTCTGTTGTTTCTTGGGGTGCTTCCACTCTCAGACCTCCCATTCACACAAATCCTCACCTTCCTATCAAAAGTCTCCACTTTTTGTAATACACCAATTTTTTCAGCAGAGCAATGATCCCACCTAGGAACTATATTGAAAGACTAATTTCACTGTACCATTTTTTATTATATTTAGGCCTAATTTTGGAAACAGGACAAATTCTCTGCTTACCATTTCTCTTTTTCTACTGAAATCACATCATTATAGCCACTTCAAGGCTAGAAGACTTTTCTGTAGGTTGTAAAACAAAAAGGCCCAAAGCAAACAGAAAACAGAACACAGACACATACATGATTAATGGATACACAAACTAATTTCCAAGTTAACAAACCAAGACTATTTTGTATATTTAGATACAAAATCATAAGAATTGGTAAGTACTACATTGCTTAAGCATATCAAATAACCCCAATGGATTAACAGCAGTGATACAATATTTGTGGGGTCCAGTTAAATCTTACTGGACTAAGCATGTCATAGCCACAATCTCAGCTCCAAGAACAGTAACCTGCTCTTGTAAACCATAAAACTGCTTTCTTTTCAATGTCAGTAGGTTTGAATAATGCATTTCTTTTGACAGGGAGTTATATCTTAGTTAACCAGGAGTTTTGTGGTTTTTAGAAAAAAATTTGTAATGAACTATGTTTAATTAGTTTTAAAATGTTTGGCTGTGATTTAAGCTGGTTTTGATTTAGATCTGTGTTGGCTGAGTGTCAGTAGAAAACCCCGAGAAATTACCTCACTGTACCTGCAGAAAGGAACTCCATGGACTCATACCCCTTAGAGAACTCAATCAATAGTTGAAGAACAAAATTCAATAAAGAATTATTTAATGGCTATCAATTAACTAGAGATTAATTAGAAGTCATAGAACAAGACAAATATCTTGAGAAAGTTAGGGGGTCAAAGGCCTATACACCCCAGAAAACTTGATTAATACATTGCAGGTGCAGTAAGGGAGCCATTTCATAGTCAAGTACACCCCACAAAACTTAATCAGTAGTAATTGTCTAACCAGGACAGTAAATTTAATAAAACACTGTCTAGCTACGGATAAAACTTGGGTTATCCATTAAACAAAGATGGATGAAATGTTCTGGAACACATATACCATGATGCAATAAATTGGGCAGATTTTTGGGAGTGTCTATAAAAAATCTTGGATATTATAGTGTACATAAATNTGGTATTGGGTCTGTGGTTCTGTCTCCTGCTACTGCTGGAGTTATTGTTGTTTGTTTGCCTTGTTGTATGTATTAGTAAAAAACTGTTATTCCTAACCCTCATATCTTTGCCTGAAAGCCCCTTAATTTCAAAATTATCATAATTCGGAGGGAAGGGGGGGGGGTTGCATTTTTCCATTTCAGGGGAAGCTCCTGCCCTCCTGGACAGACACCTGTCTTTCAAATCAAGACAGATTTATAACTCTTTGTTTCACTTTTGCATGTTTTCTGTAAAAAGTGTTTCATAGACCATTATAACCATTACAGTAAAGAGACTGCTATGATAACTTGAGAAAGAACAACCCATGACAGTGATAGGAAGACTATTTTAAAAATAAGGTGATGCATTTCTGCTTGATTTTCTTACAAAAGAACCATCAAAGCCTTTGCTGAAATTGAAGTCCAAGACAGCATTTATTCTGATGTCCTTCAAACCCTCTTTGCCCTGTGGTCTAGCCCATCAAGTTATCAAATAATAAAGACTATCAAGGAAAGAAGTAATGGATTGGGAAATCTGGGCTTTTCCCACTAACAATATACATAAAAAAGCAATGTGTTCAGACACTGCAGTTGCAGCTGCTGCAAACTGTAGCAGAGCTGAAAGCAAAGCACCTTCACACAGGTAATCATAGCTCAGTACCCAAAATCAGCACGGATAAGAAGGTTCACAATTCAGGGGAAAATGGAAGAGAAGAAGGAAGAGGTGAAAACTGGAATTCCATAACACATACTAGCAACTAGAAAAGAAGGTCAGGAATAAAAGAGACAGACAAGTCTGCAAAAATTTAATTAGTTTGACTGGAGGATGAAGAGCTAGTGGTGATACCTGAAATCTGGGAATCTTCACATTAAAGCAGAAAAGCAGAAAAGTTCTCAAGGGAGCATGAGTCAAACCAGAAAAGTTTACCTCTCTTAAGTAACCTCAGCTATTATTCCCGACTGGTGTGGTATGGTTTCCTAGCCTGGACTTGCCCATATCTAACCATGAGGACAAAATCCTCTTAGAAACCTGTCAGTTACATATGAGTTCAATTCAAATTTTGGGTTAGCTTAATAGTTCATCTTCCTGACAGTCACAATTTGCAGATATGTTTGTGGTACTTTTCCCTGTACCTCCATTCTGAAGCAGTTACACCTGTGCTCACACCCATATTGGAAGAAAAGGGTATGGTTAAAAGCAGAGTAAAATGTACCTCAGACATAATTAGTTTGTAGATTGGTTCTGAGGAGAAATTGACCCATTATCACAACAGCAAAGCTTTTCTGCTAATCATCATCTTATCTATTTTCTTCCACCAGATCTAATTTATTGGACTTCTGTAGCATTTCAAAGCCAAGTGCCAAGAACCAGCATAAGGGACAAATACCTCAAAAAAGAAAAACAACCCACAAAAAACCCCCAAATAAACACAAAAGGACTTCTTGGCAAGTCCTCCCAAGGGAGTAATAATCCAGAGGCTGCCTCAGGACTTCCTATACGCATACAAGGATTACCAAAACCCGGGAGTGAATATGGCCTTAAATCCTACATGCCTACAAGTTTTAGCAAAAATTATCTGTTCCTCCCCACTGGCTTAGTTCTTACAATGCTTTTTCAATTGTATTTTTTCTCCCTGTGGTAAGAATAGAGTAAAGGCAAACCACTCCCATGCTACTTTTGGCAGAGACCATACTGCAAATATCCACGCAAGCATGACACTGCATTATGAAACAATAAAGTTGCAAATTCACTTCCTTATGCAGTACTATCAAATCTGGGAAGAAGGTCATAGATTGGAGGTGACTAGTTATCACTCTCCTAAATGACTGCACTTTGTTACAAGGTTGCAATTCCAACGGAGGTTCAAAGGAGGAAGTTCACAAGGAAAAGTGAAAAGGGAAGCCAACACCATCACGGAAATAGGTCAGCTGCATTCAGCTCTCAGACATTGCACAAACAGTAAGACCTTATCACTCTCTACACCCATCTGAAAGGAGGTTGTAGCCGGGTGGGGGCTAGTCTCCAAGTAACAAGTGACAGGTTGAGAAGAAATATGCTTAAGCTGAGCCAAGGGAGGTTTAGTATAGATGCTATGAAAATATTCTTCACAGAAAGGGCTGTAAAGGATTGGAACATGTTGCCCAGAGAACTAGTGGAATCACCATACCTGGAAGTGTTCAAAAAATATGTAGATACGGCACTTGAGTACATGTCCACTACATGGACAAACTACATTCATCTACTGGCGAACAGTGTCACGTTGGACTTGATGATCTTAAATGTCTTTTGCCAACTTTAGCAATTCTATGGTTCTATGGGGCATGGCAGGTGATATGGGCTGACAAACAAAGCTGAAGCTTCTTCAAGGGCCAGCTGTGCTTTCCCAGTCACCACACAGCACCCTAAATTGCTTTCAGGCACTTTTTGTACTTCTGCCTTACTTAAATGTTGATACAGGACAAACACATGTTGCAACATCAGTAAATGCAAAATTCCTAAAAGCTGTAATGATATCCTATAGCCCAGTTTCACTTCTTAGATTTGCAGAGACAGGCCTCTTACTGCACTACAGAGAGAAATGTTTAATCTGCTTGATTTTACAGCTGCCAAAAAAATCTTTGCGTTTTTAGAAGTTTAGATTTCTACAAAGGTTAAACACCCCCTTGCAGTGTTTACATCTCTTGCAGCACAGTGTACTAAGCGAACTCAGAAGGAAAGTGACAAACTTCAATCTGGTACTTTCAAGTACCACTGATTTCTCTGAAGCCCCCTCCTGGATTTCTGTAATATTACAAGGGTAGTTTCAACCTTAAACAAGTTCCTGCTTGTAACATGTACAACCAACTTCTCCCTCAAGATGGAAACTTGCTGCTCCAGCCCACTTAGAACACACAAGACATACCTCTGATCTGTTACCTGTTATCTTGTAATATTAAGGAGACTGAGATGGATAAATTAAAAATTAAAGGGACATGAGGAAAAAAAGAAGAGGGATGTCAACGAGAGTCTAAGGAAACAAATTTTAAGAGTGGAAGCACAGATCAGTGATCAGAACAGATCAGACTGCACACAGACATGTGAAGTAGTATTACTTTTGAAAGATAAACATTTCACAACCTCTTCAGAAATTGCTCAGGCAACCTGTTCTAATATCTGACCTTGCCATGGTTTTGCAGGACGAAATCTCTCCATTGTGCCATTGGAAAGCACTGTTTAGCAAACAACATTTATCGTCTCTTACTGTGCATTCCCCTCAGATGAGCTGGGTTCCATTCTATTGATACTGTCTTACTAAGCAGCTGAAGAAGCTATCTTGCAATAGCTTTTGTTTATGGATACTGAACAAAGACATTTCTCTCTTGGTTTTCCTTCATCATCTTGGTCACCCTACATTGCATTAGTTCATGTGTACCAGTGACACTCTTCTGCTAGGGAACTGAGAACTCCGGATGCAGCTGGGTCCAAGTTCAGGGTAGTGGGGAAAGATTCTGCCCTTCCAGGTCATGACTGACTGGGTCTTTTATAAGGATACCAAAAACTACGGCTAGTAAAGGGCTGCTAACTGGACTTTGTCCTGCTGCGGACAATCCTCCAATTTAAGGACCAGTTTTACTCACCAGTTTGGCTCTGAGGTAGGGCTAGATGAATGCTCACATTTACAGACCATATGAAATATCTCAGTCAGAGCTCACACCCATGACCAGTATTGATCAGAGGCAAATCTATCAGGTGCCGTATGTTGCTGCAGGATGGCTTCTTTGTCATTACACTGGGACCCCTAGGAGGGCATTTTTCACAGATGCAACCCCGCCACTAGACCTTCACTTACAGTGGGAAACACTTGACTACTCCAGTCCCCACCCTGCTGTCCATCCACTCCAGGGGTGTGGGAAGAGAGGTGGTTTGCCATTGAAGACCGAGGCAAAAGAGTCATTGGGCACATCAGCCTTCTCGTCCATTGGTACCTGCCTGCCAGCCTTGCATTTCCCATGGTGGTATATGTGTGTACGCTTTCTTTGACCTCTCCTGTTTGGGTAACATATCTGCAGAACCCTTTCTTGTTATTCTTTGCACTGCTTGTCAAGTTCAGCTCAAGATGCGCCTCGGCTTTCCTCAGCCCATCTACACAATCAGACTCCCAACACTCTTCCCAGATACCTGTCCCTGCTTCCACTGCCTCTGCATTTCCTTCTTGCCTTTTAGTTTGATCAGCAATTCCCTACTCATCCGTGCTGGTTTCTTGCCTTCCTTACCCAATTTCTTGTGCCTGGGTATCACTAGCTCTTGTGCTCTATGAAAGGTGCACTTAAAAATACGTCAGCTCTGTTCCACTCCCTTGTCCAAATGGGCAGTTTCCCAGAGGGTTCTACTGACTAGCTCCTTGAAGGGCTGGAAGCTTGCTTCCCCTAATTTCACTATAAAGTTATAACAATAACAAAACCACTCCTAGACAGGCAGCTACTAAAAATATCTTTTCCTTCCTCAAACCATATGCTATATTCATTCCAACATGCTAACTGCATGTTAAGTAGCTACAACTGGATTTTGTTTTTCTTAAAATGAAGCACTCAAACTTAAGCCTTATGAGGTCAAAGCTATTGCAGAACTACTTAAGAACTCATTTCTTAATATTTAAGAAATTATTTCTCTTTCTCATGTTTTATGTAAATAGGGAACAAACCTGGTTATCTTTACAGCAGGAAGCCTCTCACATCAGACTTGGTTCTGCTTTATTTCCATTTCCTTATTTCAGGCTGTGGTTAGTCTGGATGAGACGGAGCAGCTGGAGTAGGTACAGTACTAGCTGCCCAGCTGCCAGCTCCATCATACACACATTGACAATGACTTTGGTCATCTGAAGAACGACCAGGTACCACCTTCAGTGGAGTCCAAGCAGCCACCTCTAACAGGAACAACCCAGGAATCCTCCTGCAGGCAAGAAACATTCAAGCACGTTTGCCACAGAAGGCAGATTCAAAAATAATCCGGGAACATTTTCAATTCGCCAAATAAAGAGTGGCATTTAGGGATGGCTGTATAGTTGCACAGTATCAACCTGATTCTTGTCCATACTTCGAAATAATTTTTCCCAGTATGGTGTCCAGAGGTAAGCAAGCGAGTAGCAGATAAGGCACCATCAAGTGCTTCAAGCTGCAGTGCTGTCACAGTAATGCCTTAAACAGCTGCAGGCTGTGTAATTCTTGAAGCAAGTAAATACACTATTTTTTTCCCCTAGTGTAATGTAGACCTGCACTCTGAATTACCTCAAATTACTAAAATAACATCAAACCCAGTAGTTCAGGACACCAAGTTTTACAGCAGACCTCAACAGTAACACCGTCCAGCTGATAGTGCAAGACTGGAGCCCGCCTGCAAAATCCTGGCCTATTTACACAGCACGACTAAAGCAGGCTCAGGAATGAGTAAATACATCCAGCCGACTTTGCTTTCCCGCTTTGACCAGTGCAGCAATAAATTGACAGCTACTGTTCTTCCAGTGACATGTACTCACACATTTTGAACAAGTTCTCCTTATTCTGCTTGAATGGAAGCATGTCTATGTAAATTACAGCAACAGATTTGAACAGGCATAGATGGCGCTTATTTTTCTCTTTTTTTTTTCTTGGGAGAAGGGGCCTGTTTAGCAGGAATGCATGTTAAAAGTATAGAACCGAACTTCCTTCATTTTAATATAATTTCAGGGCGGTACAAAACCACTTCCCGGCCCAGCCCGGAGTTAACGCTCAAGCTCCTCAGCCCCGGTACAGAACCCCACACGAACGCCGAGGCGCCTTCTCGTCCACCTCCATCTCCCTCGGGGGCCACATGCCACCAGCCGCCCGCCTTCCCTCAAGGGCCCGGCACCCGCCATTTTCCGCCGGGTC